>JALPQI010005268.1:0-67311 GCA_025490895.1 Thaumatotibia leucotreta | reverse complement strand
CGCCATGGATTGATATTTATGCCGATAAGACTGATCACATAACTTTGCATTTTATAAGTAATCAAATATTTTTAAACGACCCGATCTGATATTTATGCGGGTACACAGTAACGATGATTTTGCCGGCCACCAAACATCACATATTTTTACCGTGGTTGTGACGTCATTTATTTTTACTCCCGATGGAGGATCATATATTTTTGCACGGCTGTCCACCGTCATATATTTATGCTGGTGACTGTACTAGTTCTTGAACTAGATGTGTAAGGAACCATGATCCCTTATTATATTCGTATTTCAGGATTATTCGACATTGCAAATTAACCCGGTCCTTAGGATGGGGTAAGCTCACCTATTCTGAACCAATATGGAAGGTAAATATTTTGTGGGCCTAGGTCCTCTTTTCCAAAAACATGATTTTCCAGTTCCATCAGATGGCAAATCAGGAGTAGATCAAATATGTACCCTTGGGTATATGTGTATCGTAATACAATTGGCCTTAACCAAGGTTTGAAGTTTGAGTATATTCAAGACACCATTGTAATACAGGTTTATATGCATGTACTGTTCCTACGTTCCAAGTATAGCAGAAAACAGTACCTAAAATCACGTTACGATCATTTAGCGCAAACCAGACAATGTACACCTGAACAAAACATCAAAACAAACCACTAATCATATATGTAAGTTAATATTATTCGTCCATCAAACCATCTTCAGAAAACCAGTAGGTATTATCAATTAATTCTGTAAAACTTTATCAAATAAATATGTTCAATATTATTACTTACACCATTCCACATTTGTTCAGAGACCTACCCAACTATGGGCCTAAGCTCTTTAACTAGCACTTTAACTAAACACATACATAAAGATCATATAAATAATAATAAAGACAATTAACGCATAATTAGTTAAGTACTGAAAAAGCATTCACTATTATATTAATTCCCACCCTAAAACTTCACAAACAAGAATTATATTGAAAAACAATTAATTCACTTTATTCCCAAAACTATCTCGCACTAAATAAACCATACATAGCATAAATAAATAATTAAGCACACTCAAATAATTCACAGATAAAATCAAAACAATAATAAATATAACCGTCCAACTAGCCAACCTTGGTCCTTTTCATTGGCAATACAATCTAGGTATTGATTATGTATACGCGATTTATTCAAATAATCGAAATATCAAGATAAGATCTTTAGACACTGACGCTAGACTCCCGAGCGCTTCCCGCCGCGAAGGGATTTCAACTTCAACGCCGCCACTCTGTTACGTAACCCTGGACCTGCCGTTCATCTCTGTCTCTCTTAGGAACTAGAATTTACCCCTGCATCTCGCGTCTCGTTCTTTCATACTCGAATGTATTTATAAATAGAATTCACTCTAGTCAGTGGCTGAGCAACGCGCCGCGAGCCCGCGTCCCGTCCGCCATTTTGTGGACCGATGCTTGTACAAATATTATTTTAACTTAAGAAAGATACATTAAAATAGAATAAGGCTTGGTTATGCACTAACTTTCATAACAAATATACGTACCGTGTGTGTTGTGTGGTGTAGCTTATTGCTTAATAATTCTCTCACTATTTACTAACATTTATAATTAAACTCGTTATAATTATACTGAGAGCTAACCGTGAGACAATAAATGGCTGTATTTAAGTATACTATTTATAAGTACAATATGAAAAAACCAACTTCCATCATGTAGGTATATAAAAGTGTGATATGGTAAATGGAAATATCTATAAGTTAAATAGTGCTGTGAAGATAAAACTGTGTTAATATTAGCCAGCCTCGAGCTTAGGTATACTCCGAAACCTAACAATAAATGGGTGGTAAGTTTATTATAATCACTACACATTTCACCAGTGTTTGAGCTAGATTAGGTAGATATTTACCTACGTACAAATAACGTAATTATAAAAACACATTATAGATACTAATATAAATAATATTGTATAACTCACCAGGGTTTAAACAAATTACCTGAACACTATAGCTTACTAGACACTCAGACAGAATTACTACACTGAATCTAGAATCTAAAATAGGTACTTAGACTACCTAGGAACAAAGTAATGTAAAGTTTACTCTTCAACCTCCAACTCAAAGTGATCCCGTCTTCCTGCCGACATTGCTTTATATACCCTAGTCTACCGACGCTAATTCCAGTTGTGTTCGGGCGTTTTGGCGCCTGCGTACTCCCGTGGAAGCTGCAACAGACTTATTAAACGAAGCATCACTCATCCCGAGCATGCGCTGTAGGTATGTAATAAGCGGCAAACGTTAGCACCAATTTGTGCGTCGCGTCGGCTGCCGGCGTCCCTAACTTAACGCCTGCGTACGCCGAGGGACGCTTCCTATCGTCGCCCTGTTACTAACAGAAAATGGCCTTGATTTCGATGTTTTGGCGCCAAGCCGTCGCGTCGCTTGGTTTTGACCGTTGATGATTTCCTTTGTGGTTCGCGCCAATATCCTAAAATGAGTAATTATTATTACCTAAAACTAAATGAAACAAAAATAATAAAGTTTAATTAAGTAACGGACTTTTGTATCGTTACAATAGGAACTCCGTAATTAAACGATGCAACCCTATCGAGTTTGAGCTCATTGGATTAGTCTTGACGAGTACTTTGATACTATATGGTAACCTGGGTCTGATGTTGGAGCCGGAAGGTGACCATAGGAACTCCGTAATTAAACGACGCAACCCCATCGAGTTTGGGCTCATTGGATTAGTCTTGACGAGTACTTTGATACTATATGGTAACCAGGGTCTGATGTTGGAGCCGGAAGGTGGCCATAGGAACTCCGTAATTAAACGATGCAACCCTATCGAGTTTGAGCTCATTAGATTCGTCTTGACAAGTACTTTGATACTATATGGTAACCAGGGTCTGATGATGGAGCCGGAAGGTGGCCATAGGAACTCCGTAATTAAACGACGCAACCCCATCGAGTTTGGGCTCATTGGATTAGTCTTGACGAGTACTTTGATACTATATGGTAACCAGGGTCTGATGTTGGAGCCGGAAGGTGGCCATAGGAACTCCGTAATTAAACGATGCAACCCTATCGAGTTTGAGCTCATTAGATTCGTCTTGACAAGTACTTTGATACTATATGGTAACCAGGGTCTGATGATGGAGCCGGAAGGTGGCCATAGGAACTCCGTAATTTAATTAAACGATGCAACCCTATCGAGTTTGAGCTCATTGGATTAGTCTTGACGAGTACTTTGATACTATATGGTAACCTGGGTCTGATGTTGGAGCCGGAAGGTGGCCATAGGAACTTCGTAATTAAACAACGCAACCCCATCGAGTTTGGGCTCATTGGATTAGTCTTGACGAGTACTTTGATACTATATGGTAACCAGGGTCTGATGATGGAGCCGGAAGGTGGCCATAGGAACTCCGTAATTAAACGACGCAACCCCATCGAGTTTGGGCTCATTGGATTAGTCTTGACGAGTACTATGATACTATATGGTAACCAGGGTCTGATGTTGGAGCCGGAAGGTGGCCATAGGAACTCCGTAATTAAACGACGCAACCCCATCGAGTTTGGTCTCGTTTGATTCGTCTTGACGAGTCTCTTGCTTTCGTCCCATATTAATTATATAATTATGATTGATTGGATGGATGACCCAATGCCAAAGTGAGCACGTGCCGAGGGCTGAATGGAGAACATGAGACAAAAAGGTTGCGACAAGTTTGTGAATATATTGAACGCTTTAAGAGTAGGTGAGCTGACTACCGAACACTTTTCTGATCTTATGCAGAAAGTATCTTCAAATAGCTCTGGAGAGATCTCGATTGAAAAAGCTCTACGTATTTACCCAACGAATCAGCAGGTCAATAAACATAATTCAGCCGTTCTCGAACATTTTAGGAAGAAGAATACACAAATATTTAAAATAATAGCACAAGATCAATTAATTGATGGATCAAAAAAGAATGATCAGATTGATATTAATAAAATAATACACACGGACATTAACAAAATGGGAGGTCTTCCAAAAGAACTAGAAATATTTGTTGGTGCTAAAGTTATGTTGAGGTCTAACGTTGACGTTGCTAAAGGACTTGTGAATGGAGCAATAGGTCACACATCACTGAAATCATATGGCCGTATTACAGACAGACGTGCTCAACTATACGATAGCGATGTACCATCGGTTCGCGTAGACTTTGGTAACGATGGCATTCACATAATACACCCTAAATCGGTTCAATTTCCTGCTAAATTTAATCACGGCACAGCTGAAAGAAGAATGCTCCCGATTGTCTTGTCTTGGGCTTCAACTGTGCATAAAATGCAGGGAACTACTGTAGATCATGCTGTCATTTATCTAGGCTCCAAATTGTTCGCTGCTGATCAAGCTTATGTAGCTTTAAGCCGAGTTAGGTCTTTAGCAGGTCTTCAAATCGAAGAACTTGACTGCTCCAAGTTGACGTCGAAGAAACCTTGTAATGTTGATGCATTAAAAGAAATGGATAGAATGAGAAACGTTACAAATAACTAACAAGTGATTACATAATTTCAACATTATTGATATTTAAATCAGTACACATTACATATCATGTGAACGAATTACAAACTTCATAACGGAATAACGCTGCTACGCGCTGCGAACTACGTCGTAGTAAATCTCGAATTAAAAATAGAGGTACTAAAAAGTTAAAAATAAAATTAAAGAAAAAAAAACCTTTTTAAAAACAAGCTTTTATTATTTGTTTATAAAATGAACTAAAAATTTAAAAATAAATTAACTCTAAAAAGAAATATAACACTTTGTAACTTGATTGTAACCTTTAACGACAAATAAGCGTCTTCGTCTCGGACAAAATAATTTCATATTGTACAAATTTATTTAATTTTAACACTAAAACTTTTCACCATACATAATTATTCAATCTCGTCCCCCCTCTTTATCATAGTCCCCATTTATAAATGAAAGCGTGTTACATTTAATACAACACAACATTTTCCTCAAGCTATCACAATGTAACACGCTTTCATTTATAAATGGGGACTATGATAAAGAGGGGGGACGAGATTGAATAATTATGTATGGTGAAAAGTTTTAGTGTTAAAATTAAATAAATTTGTACAATATGAAATTATTTTGTCCGAGACGAAGACGCTTATTTGTCGTTAAAGGTTACAATCAAGTTACAAAGTGTTATATTTCTTTTTAGAGTTAATTTATTTTTAAATTTTTAGTTCATTTTATAAACAAATAATAAAAGCTTGTTTTTAAAAAGGTTTTTTTTCTTTAATTTTTTTGGGTTACCTATTAAAGTAAATTTCTAGTAATATTATAAAATAGTAATATTTAGTTTCAGTTTATAAATACTTCGACTCTGTATCAAAAAGTAACAAGTTTAAAATAATAAGAATTACAACAAAATTCTAATTATTATTGTAAAACTTATACCTAACTGGAAACGCCTTACATAAAGTAAATACATAAATATGATGGGGAAAGCTTACACCAATCGACCTAGTACCTTAAAAATGTAAGCATATTGCAACGATATTTATAGGTATGATTGTTACTAAACTGAATACAAGAAAAATTTATAAAATGTATTCTAAAATGTAAAATGTTGTCTACCCCATCGAAATGACAAATCCATGTCAAGTAGCATTGTACCCACAACAAAAAGGCCTAATGTTAGTAATGTTCAAGCAGTGACTCGGATTTAGTTCACGTTCTTTTTTACTTTATTAAGATATTTGAAAGCCGAATCATTCATTATACGCATGTATTCCTGTTGATTAACGATTTTCTCGTATTTATTGTCATTTACCATTAAAAATGAGGTGGAAAGTCAATGTATCTTAGTACTTGGGAATTTCAAATATTTGTTTTGCACAAATCGTTTTATTTGCTATTCAAAGTCAAAGTCAATTATAGGGTCCACGGAAAGTACATGTCTAGTCAATACAAATTACAGAAGGAAAAATCACCTTATTTTTAACAGAATAAGGTGTGAATTTGCAATGATTTTTTAAAGCACTGGACATGTTTATTCCGTTGATCCTTCAATTATTATATTTTGAACGTAGGTATTAAAACTCGTCCAATATCATAGGCTGATAGGCAGCAGCAATAAACCACAAATAATCAACCTTTAAAATACGGTGTTCGAGTAGGTAAGTAAATACTTATAATTTATATGACTGCGATTGCCAACTTGCCTACGAAACGTGGTGATTACCGGCATGGTAATAATATCTCTAAGGCAGCCAAAAGTGATCCTTATGGCATGCTCTGTGTTAAGGACACTGGTTACAAGTACACTAGTGGACACTAGTTATAAGTAAGTGTATACAGATCTCCGTTATCTAAATGATGAAGATTTCTCAAATAGTGTATACATTAGGACGATGTCTTTGATAAGCAGTTGTAGGCTCGTTCACGATTCAATCGAATCACATTCGGCAAGATCCACCCACCGCATTTCCAAAATGTCTCAGGTATTTTACATGAACCTTTCCTTCTTTTGTTACCTACCAGGGTTTTTACATTATTGGTTTAAAAAATAACGTTTCATACAAACATTTTCATGAAATTTACACAAACTAAGCTCTTGCTGTCTCCAAATGTTATTCTCCAGACAAAATACCTTAAACTGCACATTAAATTTTTAAAGGCGCACGCTACAGCCAATAAAAATCTCATCTTCCATTTATTTCGAAACGGCTACTACAAATTCCCTTCGAGGTGAGTTAAAGATCAATCCAGATCCAATACTATGAATAATTTATTTTCATGTCTGTTCATGCACATTATGTTAAAATGCATCGACGAGGGACCATAGACCTGGTTTTGTACTTCCTCAGTTCTTACCGACGCTGGTAAATATTCGACTCTTAGCAAAACCAGTTAAGTGTGAGCTATCCGACTGTTTCATTCCGCATTAGGTGATAAATTACCCATACTTAATCGCCACGCTGGGCAAACTGATTGGCAATCGCAGTATATGTTCACTATGATGACGCTGCTGCCAAACATCAATCATCTATCGAAAAATGGCCAGTGACACTTCAATCCCTAAGTCGACTCTTACAATACCCGCGGGAAGAGTTAGGATGGTGACGAATATATTCTTACTCTCGTCACCACACGGCCAATATCATTAATTACGTGAAAAAAATGATAGATCTAACATTTGTTTGACAGATGCTGTTAGCTTGGGTTTGAAAAAGCAGCCCTAAATTAGATAATCATGAATAATGTTAATGTAAGTTCATTAGGATTGAGTGTATATTATATTAACAAAGCATTCTAAAGAGAGGTAAGTAATTACGCTATTCCGATATGAAATAAACAGTTAATTTGTGAAATCCACTATTACAGATATCCCTATTCATGTTAACACAGAGAGATTAGAAGTTATTAAATTAACCTAAATTCTACATGGCACACAAAACAAGCGAGGTATAGGCATTGACAATGAGCACTGTACTTAATACTAATGTAAATACATTAATTCTGAATAGAGCTTCACAGGCCCTAGGCAAGAT
This sequence comes from Thaumatotibia leucotreta, assembly GCA_025490895.1. Lineage (NCBI taxonomy): Eukaryota > Metazoa > Arthropoda > Insecta > Lepidoptera > Tortricidae > Thaumatotibia > Thaumatotibia leucotreta. The sequence continues at coordinate 59,757 of JALPQI010005268.1, read as the reverse complement.
AACAATCGTATTGTTGGTTGCATATTTAGAATATTAAATAAATTATTTTTAAAATCAATCGTATGTCTAGTTGAAACTCGACTAAAACAAAAATAATGAGCGGAATTCAATACATTTTTCATTGCATTTTTTATACAAGATGCCTGCGAGAATTAAGAGTTTTTAAACGGTGTATTCCTGACCCTAAAAAGCCTATTATAGTATTTATTTTACAATTTTTTTTTACCTTTTAGATTACAATGTCTAAAACAGTGTGGTCTTATCTTTGAATGCCGAAATCGACAGAAAAACTTAAAAACAACAATATTTCAATAAAATCACAAATAGTTGATTACATACCAAGGCAGTTTAAGTGGGAAATGCCTCGGATGACGTGTAATTATAGGCCGAAGCGAAGCCGAGGCCGACAAACATGTGATCCGAGGCTTTTCCATTTAACGGCCGAGGTGTGTATACTGTTTTTCTGCTCAACGGAGCCGGCAGGCGGCAACTTAGTTTAGCGCAGCGGCCGGGAAAGTGCTGTTTGCCGGCCGGAGGGCAGAAAATATTTATTGTATTATACAATACTGAAGTAACCTCTTTATTATTGCGCATAGTTTCATTATTACATAGCTTAGACAATTTGCTCGAGTCGCAAGTTCGCCGTCCCGCAAGCAATAGAACACATCCGGTCTTTGCCTAAGCGAGTGTGTATAAATCTTTTATTCGGTGATATATTTGCCACCTCAACCGCGCTCTTTTATTGGCCCACAGAGTACACTGGAGGCAACGCTCCACTACTTGCATTTGTTATAATTGATTTACTGGTGCTTGCTTGCTTTGCTAGGGCTTACGGATGTGATTTTTTTGTTTATGTGTGTTTTCAATTAGTGTCAATACGGTGCAATTATAGATGGCACGTTTCCAGTAAATTCCCAATGTTACTATGGGGAATATTTTCCATACAGTTTTGGGAGAGTTACCGGGATTGAGACATCATTAGACGCAACAAACCTTTTAAAGACTCCTTCATTAATATGATGAGATTGAATGAAGGAAAACTTGGAACTTGGAAATGATGGTAGCATATATTAAAACATAATAATTTCTGATTTTTAGATTTGATAAATTTTTCGATTTTTTTATCCTGATTAAAGATACAATAGAAACTTTATGTATAATCCACATTTGTGTTCAATTATATTTTCAAACATAGTGTCATGTGTCATATAATATCATAATTTAAGAAGTTTTACATCCAATCATTTAACATGTAATGTAATTCCACAATTTATGAACATAACAGAAATAAGAGTTTTAAGAATAATAGGTAGGTAACAACTGAATGTACGACTGAACCGTACAATCGCTATTTAGACGAAAGTATTATTAAGACGCTAATGTATACTACCTATTCACAAAGTAGCTAATTCCAATGTCGAACCAGTATCGATAAGGAATTTCCCATGAAACAAAACTGAATTTCATGCATTGCTTTGGTAATTTCTCATTAAAAAATGAATGTAACCGTAAGTGAAGGGTTGGGATAGGGTTACCAGGTATCCGATTGAGACATTCCAACAAAATATAAATAACTTTATTGATTTATTAGTACGGTGTTTTTTTAAATGTTGTCTAATTCCATTACAATGTTGCATTTTTACTATTTTGAAATGATGATTCTCGTTCTACTACCTTATTTTTATATAGAAAGGTAATTCGACGATCGTGGTTCGCGGTAGACCATCAGGCGTGCTAGGTACTCGTGGCATGTTTCGAAGAGTCTATGGCGACATACCTATCGTCATTAACTCGTAAATACACTATGCCCACCGTTTGGGTTCACTAGCTGAAAATTATTTACACATCGCATCACATCATCGACTTTTTTCAGTCCACTACTAGACTAAGTTCTATGTGATAGCCCCCCCCTTACTTGCGATTCAGTATAGGTTCGGCCAGTCAGTTTTTGACAGTTATTCTATAGAACTGACATAATCACGATTCAGATTAGGTCCTAAACAAAATCGCATTAGTAGATCATGGTCGTGGTCACAAGCGGATTTGCAGTAGTGTATCAACTATGTTAACGCTGCAGCTCATCATCAATCTTCAATAAATGACACATTGACATGTGATACTACAATCCCTTGTGGCACCCCCAGGAAGTGTTGCGAGGAAAATGATTCAAAAGTTTGTAAATTCTGGCATAATGGTAAACCTAATGGAAGACCCATAATATAATCACCACGCTCGGCAAGCGGAGTGCTAATTGCAGTAGTGTATCAACTATGTTAACGCTGCAGCTCATCATCAATCTTTAATAAATGACACACTAACATGTGACACTGCAATCCCTTGTGGCATCCCCAGGAAGTGTTGCGAGGAAAATGATTCAAAAGTTTGTAAATTCTGGCATTATGGTAACCCTAATGGAGGTAGACATTTTCACATCACATCACATCATCGGCTTTTTTCAGTTTACTACTGGACATAGGCCTCTTCTATGCGTATGGAGGCAACAGAAGACCCATAACATAATCACCACGCTGGGCAAGCAGAGTGCTAATCGCAGTAGTGTATCAACTACGATATCGCTGCTCATCATCAATCTTCAATAAACGAATGATCAATTGATCAGTGACACTTCAATCCCTAACGGCACCCTCGGGAAGTGTTGCGAGGAAAATGATTCAAAAGTTTGTAAATTCTGGCATTATGGTAACCCTAATAAAGGTAGAAATTTTTGTGGCGGTGCAACGACCACGCCCCCCGCCGGCGCGGCACCGCGGCCCTCGTTCCTGGAACTTGGTAATAGTTTCCTAGAGTTCATTGCACGAAATAACTACTTTGGGGTGCTGCAGGCGAAAAAATTTGACGTTGGAAATACGTATTGGTTCTTAGATTTGGACAAAGGAAACTAATGCGCGGGAATGAGAAGTAGGACATTACATATTTGTGATTTGTGACCTATTGTATACAGGGTGGTCCAAACCTTGACGTCAAAAAATTTTTTTTAGGTTCCTTACGTCATGGGCTATCAGAATATACCCCATGTATGTTAGCCGATTTTTTGTAGTTTTCGAGTTATGAATTTTTGAAAAAAAATTTTTTTGAGAATTTCTGGAATGAAGAAATTTATTGCTAAAAAAACTATTGGGTTTTTTAAATATTTTCTTTTTGTAAAAGTATTACTACAAATAAAGCATTTACTGACAAAAAAATTAGCGTCCTCACTTTGATACAAGTAGGATAAAAAATACAAAATTCAAAATTTTACGTTAAAAATGCATCAAAATAGCATTAATGTACTTAAATAAAAAAAATAAAACATATCCCAAGGATTTTTGGTAATGTAAATACTGCCTTAGACCTTAAACCTTCGTAAAAGCAAAAAAAAAGTGATACTTAATAATGAGGATTTTTCGGAGTAGTCGGTCAAATAAACTTAAAAAAAACTTCTAAATTTTTAATTTAAAAATAAAGTGAAATTTCGTCTGTTTTGTTGTTCTTATCAATAAAAAAAGACAGAAAATACCACGAAAACTCAATTTGTGTAGTTATTCAAGTCATTTTTTACTACTTTAAAATTTTAAGTTTTTTTAATAGTAGTAGTAGTTTATTTGACCGACTACTCCGAAAAATCCTCATTATTAAGTATCACTTTTTTTTGGCTTTTACAAAAGTTTAAGGTCTAGGGCAGTCTTTACATTACCAAAAATCCTTGGATATGTTTTATTTTTTTTATTTAAGTACATTAATGCTATTTTGATGCGTTTTTAACATTTTGAATTTGGTTTTTAACATTTTGAATTTGGTATTTTTTATCCTACTTGTATCAAAGTGAGGATGCAAAATTTTGTCTGTAAATGCTTTATTTGTAGTAATACTTTTACAAAAAGAAACTAGTTAAAGAACCCAACAGTTTTTTTTTTATTAATAAATTTCTTCATTCCAGAATTTCTCAAAAAAAATTTTTCAAAAATTCATAACTCGAGAACTACAAAAAATCGGCTAACATACATAGGGTATATTCTGATAGCTTATGACGTGAGGAACCTAAAAAAATTTTTTTGACGTCAAGGTTTGGACCACCCTGTATACAATAGGTCACCCTGTATATTATAAAAAATGTACTGTAACTGTAAATACAATTAAACGGTTAAACTTACGTGTTAGTCACCACGAGCGACATGTTTCAGAGAGCCTAGGTGTCCATTACCTAACACTGAGCCCGCGTTCACGCCTCGCGCCGCGCTCGTGACTAAATACACATGAGTTTAACTGTGCATCATCATCATGGCCTTAGCGTCTATGGCAGACGATTTATGGTGTAATATTCGAGAAGCACCTTTTCTGATGACTCAGTAGACCGATGCGAGACCGACATAGTCTACCGCAGAACTGACAAGGAAAGTTTGCGGAAATGGGCGCCGAAGCACCTTGGCGTCGCTTCTGTCGCTTATCAGCGAGGGCAGCAAACCATGTCTCATCACAAATTTTGCGACCCTCCACAATACACTTGCGCCACTCTGTTCGTTGTTCTGCGACCTTCTCCCAGTCCCGGTAGTCAATATGAAAGGCAATCATGTCCCTCTTTGCGCAGTCTTTAAAGCGTAGCAATGGCCTTCCTACGCTACGCTTTGCATTCGCGACAGCACCAAGAAGAACACTACGAGGTAGTCGAGAGGGTTCCATCCTGTGCACATGCCCTAACCAGCGCAGACGTCTCTGCTTAAGAAACGCGGTTAAGCTAGGCAGCTGTGCAATTTCAAGGACCCTCTCGTTTGTCACCCGGTCTTGCCATGATATACCCAAGATCTTACGAAGGCAACGCATGTAAAAGGAGTTTAACCTACGTTTTACTTTTGCATACGTCGTCCAGGTTTCAGCTCCGTACAAGAGTATGCTTAAAATAGAAGCCTGAAAGACCAACATCTTGGTCTTTGATGTTAGGTGCTTGTTTTGCCATACTCTTGTACTAAGCTTCCCGAACATGGTCGCCGCTTTACCGATACGAATGTCGACCTCCGCATCGAGCGAGAGGTTGTTCGTTACGGTCGACCCTAGGTAGCAAAATCTGTCAACTACCTCTAACAGCGTGCCATCGAGTGTAATGGCTGGGACTATGGAGGTTCCTTGTGCTAGCACAACGGTTTTCCTCGCGTTTATGGTCATGGCAAAAAGGGAGCATGCCTGCGAGAATTGACTTACCATTAACTGAAGGTCGCGTTCAGAGTGAGCAACAAAGGCTGCATCGTCAGCATAAAGAAGGCTGTCAACGAAAAGATCCACACGATTATTTTTCGACTTGAGAAGGGAGATGTTAAACATCTTTCCGTCGTCCCTCGTGTGCAGACGAATGCCCTGTTTGTTTTCGCCAAAAGCGGTTCGTAAAATAAGCGAAAAGTAAATCCCAAACAGGGTAGGAGCCAAGACGCAGCCCTGTCGCACTCCCCTAGAGACAACGAACGGGTCAGATGACTCACCGTTAAACACTACTGTGCCATTCATACTTTCGTAGAAAGATTCCACAAGTCGCAGAAGCTTAGGTGGACACCCAATGCTCTCGAGTGCTGTGTACAAACCCTCCCTGCTGACAGTGTCGAATGCCTTATTAGGGTCAACGAAAGCCACAAACAAGGGGGTCTTCTGCTCTCGACACTTCTCCTGTATTTGGCGAAGTGTGAAAATCATGTCTACTGTGGAACGCTCGGAGCGAAAGCCACACTGTGCCTCAGGGTAAATGCGCTCTGCAAGCTTTTGGAGTCTTGATAGAATGACTTGCCCAAAAAGCTTGCCAACAATGCTCAAAAGGGAGATACCACGGTAATTGTTGCATTCGCCGCGATCGCCTTTGCTCTTGTATAGCGTAATGATATTTGCGTCACGCATATCCTGAGGCACATCTCCCGCTTCCCAGCATTTGCACAGCAGATTGTACACTAAAGGCCTCACGCACTCGAGTTTTAGTAATTCGGCTTGGATGCCATCACCGCCGGGACTCTTACCAAGTTTGAGCCTACTGACAGCCTTAGCAAACTCATCTACAGACGGTAGATCGTCTAACTCGGTCATAACATCCAGTTTGGGCATATTTCGTGTAGCCTCCGGATGTATGTTGACTGGACTCGAGTAGAGACCTTTATAATACTCGACCCAACGGTCAAGTTGCCTTTTACTATCTAAAATGATAGCACCGCTCGCGTCTTTGAGAAGGGCTGTCTTCTTGACTTGGGGTCCGAGTACCCGTTTTATGCCTTCATATACACCACTCATGAGCCCCCGGTCGGCACACCATTGCATGGTGCGACCAAGTTCAGACCAGTACAGGTTGGTGAAGTACCTTACACTACGCTGAAGTGCAGATTTAGAACTTTGAAGCATACTCTTCGTGACCACACTGGGATTCATGCGGTGCTTGAGGGCGGCTTCACGCTTGGAATCTAATAGAGGCTGCAAATGTTTGATATTAGCCGAGAACCAGTCCTGGGACTTGGTCTCAGCAAAACCGAAAACCTCAGTGGCGCTAACAGTCAGCAGCTTTTTAACACCTTCCCACTCCACGCTTATAGGTGTATTTGCGTTCCAGGTATCCAGCTCAGTTTTCACTAAACACTCAAACATACGGCATTTTTCGCCGTCCCTAGTATTAGAAAGGTTCAACTTTCTCCTACCCGGCGTTTTGGACGTATGTATCCTCTTTTGAGTGATGGCTACTTTTGCTGCTACCAAGGAGTGGTCGGTATCGCAGTCAGCGCTATGAAACGTGCGTGTGTGAAGGAAGTCGCGGAGATCCCTTCTTCTGGTCAAAATAAGGTCCAGCTGATGCCAGTGGCCAGTTCGCGGGTGTTTCCAGGAGACTTTTCGGGACTGATTGCCTTTAAAATATGTATTAGTTACGCATAGTTGGTAATCAGTGCAAAACTCTAGTAAGCGTTGGCCATTCTCGTTTATTTTGCCAATCCCATGGTAACCAATACATCCAGGCCACGTGGAGTGATCCCGACCCACTCGGGCATTAAAGTCACCCAAAATATAAAGACGGTCCCCACCGGAAATAGTTTTCACTGTTTCGGTTAGTTGGCTGTAAAATATGTCTTTGGACTCGTCCGATGATGTTAAAGTCGGAGCATACGCAGCAACCAAAGTAACATATCCGCTGCTGGTATTTAGTCTCAAGACCATTATACGTTCCGAAACGCCGCGCGGGGTCTCTATCGCGCTAAGCAAATCGTTCCGGACCGCAAAACCAACACCGTGTTCGCGAACATCAGCACAGTCCTTCCCCTTCCAAAAGAACTTAAAAGAAGACTCCTGTAATGTGCCTTCGTCAGGTAATCTGGTCTCTTGTAATGCGCAAACTGAAACATTGAGTCTGCACAATTCTGCATCGATCAGAGCAGTTTTACGCAGATCTTGTGCGCAACCGGAACCTCCACAGGTGTCCGGGAGGCCTGTCCTCATGGTACGGACATTCCATGTTGCAATGCGCATGGACTGGCGAGGCATATTTGTGAACTGCTTTTTTGTACCAGGTGTTTAAATTAACGGTACTGGCTGTCTAGCTTGAAGCTAGTATTCCCTACACCTTAAAGGAACAAAACCAGTAACGGGACGGATTGGTACCCTACTGTCCGGGGGCTGCCCAGATTTAAGCGGGCGGTAACCAACCGGTGGATCTACGATGGATCCTCCCACTGTCGGAAGTGACCCCTAGCGTCCGCACTCACGCCCATCTGTGCAGGACTTATAACTGGTGACTGCCACCTCCCGTGTTGTTGCCCAAGCAGTGAAGCTGACATGGGTGGAGTGACCTCTCCACGGACATTACACCGCCTGGGACGGAAATTAAGGAAATGCAGGGATGCCCAGTACCTGCATCACCCTCTCGACTTTACTGTTTTAACCCGCAGGAAAGGCAAGCCAATACGTGCGGAGACAGGTTAGCTGCAGGAATCTGCCGCTTATTTCAGGTTGAACCCTACTCGCGCCTTACGGAGACTCCATTCCGGGTTTTATTTTGGAGTGACCTTCTCCTAGATGGATTGCAGACCAATGCAAAGAGGTCCGTCTCCCCGTAAACGAACATCTTTTCTTTTCTTCGATTGTTAGTGGAGTTAGTCGCCTCGTACGACACCCTTATCCTATGCGAGGGTTGGCGCTATTATTCTAAAGCCGGCCACCACACGGCAAGCGCGTATATTGCGTATAATGAGAAACGTTAAAAAAAGATTTACATAGGAAGATTTATCATGTATGTACGACTTCTCGTATAATGATTATCTATAATAAATATCAAATCTTCTCATAAGGAGTTGAAGGAGAAACCTGTAAAAAGAGAACAACCTCATTGTTATAGGTACGAAACGTATGTATTATGTACATACATACGTAGTTATAACTACCAGACAGAGAAAGAAGAGAAGAAGCTTGACCGTCTTCTCAACAACGGCATACGCTTCATCTATGGTCTTCGTAAATACGATCACGTGTCTTTCTATCGCCGCCAACTTAACTGGCTTTCTATCCGTCGCCGTAGGTCTCTTCGTGTATTGTGTCTATTATTTTCCATCTTATTCGATCCTTCTACTCCAGAATATCTCAAAAACAAATTTATTTTCGACACTCCCCGTCCTGGTTGCGAACTTCGTTCTTCTCGATCACTCAAACTTGCAATTCCTTTTCATCGTACAGGATTTATAACCAACTCTTTCGTCGTTCAGGCAATCCGTCTGTGGAACTCGCTACCTCTCCCTATTCGACAAGCCCCAAGCAAACACATTTTCAAACGACTGCTCCGCAAGCATCTTCTTGCAGACGAATTTAAATAGTTTCCTCCGTCAATTACTTTCTGATATTGAATATTAAAATAAAATATGTATTAGTTTATTTAATTATTATATAAGTAGTAGTATGTAATTGTAGGTATTGTTATAGTCATTTGGTATTACTATATCTTTAATAATTATTCGAGTTGAGCACCAACTAAAATGTCTCTGTTTGGCCCAATGGTTGACTGGTAGAGAATGCCTTTTAGCATTAAGTCCGCCATTTGTACAATTTTCTTTGTTTTGTGCAATAAAGTTTAAATAAATAAATAAATAAAGAATAAAAATAATAATTTTATTTACTTACACCTTGGTCTACCATTTCTGTACTTTGTCGTATACATTGGATATCGCATAAGAATAAATGGCCTGTTTTTTGTTAACTAGGTACACATCAACAGTTTAATTACATTTAATCATTCTATGGCTCTCCCACTGCTGTCCTCTTATGTATAGTCATATAACATGGACGTCTAACGCCTGCTGAAAAATGCCCCCAAACACAAATTTTTCAATTGTGCCAAGACACAGCGCTTCTCTTTACACCGCGCATATTTCGGCTTAACAGCTTTGACAAAATTTAATGTTTGTACAATATACCCAATCAAAACTTTGACGGACCAATCACAACTATTTTTAAAAGGCGGTTTAGTTTTTAAAGGGTGATATTGAAATTCATTACCAGGATGCATTGAAGAGGGGGTGACATTTGTCAATTAAAAGTCAGGACCGTTTTTGAAAGGCAATTTAGTATGCCGTGCGGCTTCCATGTTTTATTTTTTCATAGCTCTCCCATTACCTATGCGCATAGATGCGTAAATTGCGTAAGGGTGAAGACTCATTTTCATATGCGCACATATTTTATCTAGGTATAGAAAATTGTCGTTTAGTATGAGACTGCGCCTAGCAATTCATACTAAACAGCCAGTTTCAATAGATAAAATGCGTACGCAACTACGCATGCTGATATTATGTGCCTTTACCCTAATTAGGAGGGAGATGTCGATAAACCCTACGCTAGGCAACCATATTGTGTTAACAATTAATTGGCTATAAAAACAGAAAGGTTTGTTAGAAGCTAATATGACGTGTGAAATTTGACTAACACGTAAAAAATCAGTTTACCCAAAAACAAAACCGTTGTGTAGCAAATAACAAACTAGTTCACAGTAGACATGAGCGCCGATGGCCAAATAGCCGGCGGCGGCGCGCCGGTCAAAATTGATCGGCGGCGGCGGCGAATCGGCGGCGTGGCCTTGAAAACAGTTGAACAGGACCGAAATTTTGCATAGCAAAACTCAAAATGACAGAGGGATTGAATCAAATGCTCTTTAACTATCGATAAATAATTGACACTTAACAATACATCATCATCAGCCTATCACAATCCACTGCTGGACATAGGCCTCCCCAATTTCACGCCACCGTCTTCGATCTTCGGCTGCTTGCATCCAGCTCCTGCCAGCCATCCTGCGCAAATCGTCGCTCCACCTTGCCTGAGGTCGTCCTATATACTACGCTTGCCGAAACGCAGTCTCCACTCAAGAACTCGTTTACCCCAACGGTTGTTGGTTCTACAGCAAATATGGCCAGCCCACTCCCACCTCCCACTTCAGCTTGCTAATACAGTGGGCTATGCCTATCACTTTGGTTCTCTGCCGAAGCCGAGCATAGCCCTTTCCGAAGCTCGCTGAGCGACCTTGAACTTGTGGACCAGCCGTACCATCAGTTTCCACGTTTCAGCTCCGTACGTCATGACGGGTACGAAGGTACTGAGGGTGCAGCAGCTGTGGTGCGCGTGCCGCGCCCGCTGCAGGATACCATCGCGAGTGCAGACTTCTAGCCGAAGAGCGTCGTGTTTCGGCAGACTTGGTTTTTACTGTTATGCTGTGAACTTATTGGAATAAAAATAAAATGAATGTGGTCTATGGTGCCGTATCCGCTTTCGAGTCTCCGCGCAAGACGGTTCGTGACAGTTTTGGGAACAGCTTATAGACATGGCTTGGAAGAGAAATGGGTCGATAGTTCTTCATCAGGGATTTGTCACCGTTTTTGAAAAACAGGACGACCACACTCGTACTCCACGCCTCCGGATTTCTCCCTTCAAATAGGACAGCGTTAAAAAGCTTTTGAAGCTCCCTCAGTAAGGGCTTACTTCCTGCTTTTAACAACGCTGTTGTAACGCCATCCTATCCAGGGGCTTTTTCGTTTTTAAGCTACTCAAGAGCGATATCGGTTTCGCCGATACTGACTTCTAGCAGGTCTTCAGTGTAGTGGTGTGTCTAGAATCCTCATTTTCAGGATCAGGTCGAGATGCATGCTAAGTGTATAATCGGCCATAGACGTCTCCCACTTCAGAAAGGACTGCCAAATTTGAAGTAATGACTTCTTCACGAGCTTTTGTCAGCTTCGTGAAGTGGCTTCTTCCTAAAGATTCTACGAACAATTTTCACCCCCGGTTCTGACGATCGCTCTTTCAATCGTAAGAGTATTGGAGCTCCGGGGATCGTGTCGTACGTGCTTACTGATCTCTCGGTTTAGAGTCCGTTTCCCTGACCAAGAGACTGGTGGGTTTTCACGTCGTTACTACATTAGCCGTAACTGCCCTAAGATCTTTGACTTTCTGCCCCTGCGCTGCAGTTCACAAAATCTCGTACCTTCCACTCCGAGGATGCGAACCACATCTTGAAGGTTTTGGTTAACGCCCGCTGTGGTTTCCGTCGTCAAGAAGAAACATTAAGAGTATATCTATTGGTTTTAATATTTACTAATATACGGAGTACAACCGAGAATAAGAAAACCAAACATGGCTACTAACTTAAATGGATACTTAATTTTGTGACTTCCAGGCGTATCTTTGTACTCGACTACAACCATATATTCAGGTACAACCATAATATTTTCCCCTCACTAGCTCGTAAAGTGCTCGTTTATCCTTTAATACGAACGTGTAAAAACGCATATTATTCACTTGTGTGGCAAAGTAATGACCTTGGTTTTGGAATAACAAAACGTAAAATGCTCATGGAAATTGTTCCATATTAATGATAATTAAATAATTTGTTTGAGAATTTAGTGTAAAATACAAACCTTTATATAATATGATGATTTTAACATATAAATCCTAAAATTCCATAAGTAAAAATTGTTTTAGTGAATGATGATAAGATGACTAGATGCAATCACAAAACGCAGAAAATCGTCAACATTGTCAAAGAATATTATAGGTTATAATCTTTATTTACCGACTCGAACACGCATAAAAATAGTAAAACTAAACAACTTTCAGGGTGTTCTGTTATAATTTTGTAAAAATAATGAATGAGAATGATTTAATAATGCATTGGCGTTGGTGTGCAACTACAGGAATGTGTTAAAATCGTGCTGCGTTTACTTTTTCGTGCTAAGTTTACTGCGACAAAATCTTGCATTAAATACATGATGCATTTGGAAAATTATTATCACTAACCCGATGATGATTGTAAATGTGAACAAATAATTACCTTTTTTGAGTTTCCTCGCTATAGTGAGGGGAAAAGTTTTGTGTTACACACGGGTGCAAATGTATTTTACTTCTCGTATGTTAAAACACTCGCTGCTCAGGATTCTATTTTAGAACCACTCGCTTCGCTCGTGGTTCAACTATAGAATCCTTTCGCTTGCTCGTGTTTCAATTTCATACTCGCGGGTAAAATACAACTTTGCACCCTTGTATAACAAATAACTATTGTCAAACCTTTTCGAAATGTGATATTTACAACGATTTTAGCTATTTAAAAACTTTTAATCCTCAGTATTAAAAGAAGCGTAATATTTTGATGCCTCATCAAGGTCACGCCGATTCCACGCCGGTGGCGGCGTCGGCGGCGGCGGCGCGAAGTTTTTTACCGGCGGCGGCGGCGCGCCGGCGCGGCGCTCATGTCTAGTTCACAGTTAATCTACTTCCATCGAACATGTACTTATTTACGTATATTGGAATTCAAGCTTTGTACCTGCAGTCTAACGGTTATCGCACAGTTATGCAGTTTCAAACTCATTATCAACCGGGGTCGACAACGCTAAAACGATGACAAGATAGGGACCCTTCACCGTATGTTTTAACCGATTTCAATAAATTTCTCAGTTTCAGGAGCACGTTTCTCAATTCAACTATTTTATTTATGTTACCAAGAAAAGTTTTTTTACGAACGTGTACAACCTTAAATTTGTCCCGTTGGCACCAAGTTGGGGTCTGGTGGTGGGATCTTGGAGAAATCGGTTGAAGTCGGTTTTTTTAATTTGGTGATTTTGAAGTTTCAGTGAACCAATAAAGTTCAGTAGTTATATGCAATTATTCTGTCGCACCAATCAAGTCATTACCATTCCCAAATTATTGACGAACTGCGTATAAATAGTAGAGTCATTTTCGGTTATCTTGTAGCAGACGCATATTTGTCTGCTATTCTGGCATAATAGTCTCGTTTGCTTTTATACAATGGAAAATAAAGTGGTGATGGTAATGAACAATAAAAACGCTTAAGAAAATTGCATAGAAACACGAAGGGTATTGAAAGGTAGAGGAAAACCGATGCTCGAAGTTACCTATTTTCAAAATTCTCAGTTTGACTACTGGTTTTGAGTGAAGGACCATAATGCTGTTGTACCTAAAATTTTGCAGTATTCTGAGAATTTCGAAATAGATCTGTTTCATTTACAGATAGCAGAATAGCAATGTGAGCGTCAACCTTAATCCAGAAAAAGCTACGGGCAGAGTTAACGCAAAAACGCTCTGCTCCAGGAAATTAACATATTAGTGCAATCTGCATCGTTTTAATTGCCATGACTTAAATTGCGTGTGTACAAAGTGCATTTTGAAGTGTGTAACGCGATGTCCTAAATAATGGGTATTGGCATTATCTTTATTACAATTTAGATCACTGAATGCGAAAAATTTAATTCTCGAAGGTAACTGTTCTAAAAATAACAAGACTCATTTGAGACTTTACAACATACGTAATTTATTTCCTTGCGATGTAGGTAAATATGATTTCTTCATTCACAAAACTGAAGCAATTTTTTTTGTACACGTTGTACCCGCAAAGTACACGTGATATGTACCTATAATTTTTTCTTCATTATCATTTTCATATTTGAATTATTTAAGTATGGTGCCTTTAATTGGTCTACACCTTAATATATCTTGAGTCACCAAAGCCAACGATTCAACAAACCACACATCATCAGCCTATCTCAATCCACAGCTGGACGTAGACCTGTTTTATTAACTATGCGTATAGACGCATTTAAGAGGTAAATGCCCATAATCGCCACGCTGGGCAAGCGGATTGGTGATCGCTGTAAATGTGTCCACTATGATGACGCTGCTGCCCATCATAAATCGAATCAAAGAATGGTTATTCACACTTTAATTCCTTAGATAACTCATGCGATACCCGTGAGAAGAGTTGGGGTGGTGACAAATGTATTCTTGCTGCCATCACAACACGGCATTCTCTAATTTAACAACTAACAATCCACGCTTTTCTCTAATTTAATATCTACGTCCACTAGTCTGAGCTCCACAAAGACTGTAACAGTATAAACGTAGTTGTAATAAGCAATATGCACGTCCCTCGGAGCTCCTAAACGCTTTGTGCGCTAGCAGTGAAACACCCACTTTATACCCTTACCATTAGTTGTTCACGTGAAGAAAAGTTAGGGTTATTAAAAGCACGTTCGCGGTTATATTTTTTTTTCTTTAAGGTATTACTTACTTATGCAAAATCTAGAAATGATTGACCTATGTTTCAATTACCTAATTAAACCATTTACATATCAAGTATATCGAGTACATAATACTTAAGAAAAACTTTCTGGAGAGATAATAGCTCTAATTTATTTACCGCTATTGTCTGCATAAAAATGATTTTATTTTAAATTTCGCTTAAAAAAAAAACACAATTGTATTAATATATTTTTCTCAAACATGCTACAGAATGTTGATGTTACTTATTTTAAATTAAGCCCGGAAATACTACGTATCCGGTGTCATGTGCAAAGATGATAAATATGTAAAGAGATTTCATATATCTATTTCGCACCTAGACCTGCAAACAAACTGTTTCTTGTTTTGAAACGTCAAATTATGACACTTTCTCTATCTAGACATTCAGCCACAGAAAAAAAACCTTGAAACGAATGTCAATATCACGAGGTAAAAGGTTACATCAAAAAAATTGTTGAGTGGGACAGTTTTTAATTTTTTTATGATTTTTTTAATGATACTGTAAGGTACTTTTGGTAATATTTACAAATTAAATAGCTTGGTTTGCCGTGTGGTGACGGCAGTAAGAATACATTTGTCACCACCCCAACACCTCCTGCGGGTGTCGTAAGAGTCGACTAAGGGATTGAAGTGTCACTGACCATACTACAAGATTGATGATGGGCAGCAGCGTCATCATAGTGGACACATTACTGCGATCGCCAATCCGCTTGCCCAGCGTGGCGATTATGGGCATTTACCTCCGAATGCGTCTATACGCATAGTTAATAGGAGAGGCCTACGTCCAGCAGTGGACTAACATAGGCTGATGATGTGTGATGTGAAATAGCTTGGTTTGGCGAAATCACTTCGTTATATTTCATGGCAATTTTGAGAAAAGCACTACACAAATCTCGGAAGGAAACCAGGTTCCAGGCCACATAATATATCCATATATCCCTATCTGGCTTCAGTTCCTTCGGCCAGATACCAGACTTGGCCTATAACCCTTCGTTTCCCGTCCTCTATAGTAATGTTCTATTACTTCATCCAACAAGAATGACTTTAATTAATTAATATCATAGTGTAAGTTTTGTGTAGATAGAGTGTAAAATTGGTATTTCAACACATTTATTTTTTTGTTTCAATATCCACGAAAAAAATACGATACAAATGAACGTGCTTTGAATTCTCAAATTTTAAATTCTCAAATTTTGAAGATGTGATTATTAAGAATTATCATATTAATCGTTCTCTCTCTCTCTTTGTCTGGATCGTGAAAACAGCATGCTTTAACGTTTGCACAATTGACTTTATGTTAAAAATCGTGAGCGATTGAAAGTAAATTACGCAGTCGACACAGTCGGGTCACGCTACCGACTCTTAGTAAGTTCACTGTAGCTTTGACTGTTCAGTATGGCTACCGAAAGGCTGCGACCGTTAGTTTAATTCGAACTTACTTTCTATTCATCTAGCTCATACACATATTGGTGTTAGCGAAAGAGATAGAAAGTAAATTTTTATTAAACTCACGACCGCGGTTCATGGTAGGTACACAGAAATTGGCGAATATTGATACCTAATCGCAGCTATGGATTTATTAATTTGCTGTTGGTTAAATCCGACATCCAATATCTGAACGCAAAATTCAATCTAAAATACCATGGAGCGATTTTTTAATCTTACTCACTGATTTTTCGTCGCTGATGCGAGTGATTTTGCAGGCCGTATTTTAAAACTCATGGATGAATATAGTCCATACCCTCGTTTCTGATACCTAGACCTTTTATTCCTAATCAATACCATATCATCGATGTAGATACATAACTAAAGATGGTGAAACCCCATCACATTGGTAAGATTCAAAAGTCGCTCCCCAAGATGAAATATCTACAGAAAAACTGTATATTGAGACAAAGAGATTTACTTGTCTACCTACCAATATCGTAGTATTGTTTCTGGAAGAATTAGAATCTTACATTCAAACAATACTTTCCACGAACTAAAGAGTAATTTTCGGAACAACTTAATTGTACACTAAATATTTTGATTAAGAATGTAATAGTAGAATACTCCTGTTGCTCGTAGTATCAATTCAGTAGCGACAGACAATTTGCGACACTCGGAAAAAGTTGTCACATGTGATGGGTCTCATGCAGAAGATGAAATAATTAAAGTGGCGGCAAAACAAGTACATCTTTGATAATCTGAATCAATCCAGTGTTGCTCACTAATTTACAAACGTTAAGCTAATTTCAAAATTACTAGGTTTAATAAAATTACCTTCACTCTGATGCAAGAACAAAAGCTTCTTTAGGTAAATCTTCAGTTTACTACTATACTCCTTAGCGGTGTAAAATTAAAAATTAAATATTCAATCACAACGGTGTCTCACAAATTACCTATAAATTCAATTACCTGGTTTCGAGGGATGGCTTTTCTGGTTTATCTGAACCGACATCTTTCAAAGAGGCTTACCTAATCCTGGTGAATTACATCGGAGCACTATCTAAATCCCATTTCAGTTTACGTCAACACTGAAGTCCGTGATCTGCAGCCCTGGAATTTTATCACCCTCGCGATAGATAGGGTTAAAAATATTAAAGAAATATATATATTTTTTTTTAATTTTCACTTTCAATTACTTACACTAAAGCTGTTTGTGACAGAAAGATAATTTCCAGCCGTTTCCGTAGCAAAAAATGTTTCATACATCGGTGCATTTTTACGTGACGATAAAATAATAAGACCCTGGAAAATAACGCTTCGATAAATAAGTTGGGTTTGGGTTATAATACACCAAATGGGTCTTTTAAATACGATGTGTGACACTAGCAGTTATGTAGATCTCAGCTTTACTCGAATTCTGTATGAAATTGCGATGAATTTCGCAAGTTGGCACAGCGTGAAATTGTGTCTGACTTGCAGCAGCCGTCAAGCTGACGCTGAAATACTTTGTCGACGTCATAAGTTGCCGGAATGTATCATTATATTTAAAGGATTATTTACTTTTTCCTGATAAAAGTTACCTACTGAGCAATTGTTTCATTAACTTGCTTTGCTGACGAATGAACTCGCGTTAGCAATTGCACATAACTTAAGTTATTAATCAAAAAAATGCCCAACTGTGTCAGTGTGTGTATGCCTAGTTGTCAAGTGCTAACAAATATTATTTTTATTAAAGGCTGCTCTAACTTTATTCAATCTACTAACTACTTGTACTTGGTCTACCTAATACCCAAGTATTTTTGACATTAACCTAGTTGGCAGTGAAGCTTTCTACGAATCACGAGATTCTGATTGGAATCCCGGCGAGGGCATTATTTGGGGTTTTTGTTATCACAAGTATTTGTTCCTTACTAGGCTACGGAGCTTGACAACTAAATAAATAAACTAGATAAGTGCGTGTGTTCTGATTGATTCCTAATCCGGATGCTTTATCACTATTTAAAACGAGACTCACATTTAAGCCATAAGTACCTACCTATAAGCAATAAACACTCAACATGAATTACAAAATCGATTCACAACAAACCAGAAAATAGAACGTGTATTTCTTCATCTGCTCCAAAATTAAAATCGGATCTTTTTAATGGACTGGTCGAATCGGGATGAAAGACATATTGTTAGGCGTTCAGATACCCGAAGTATGCCCATCAAAAGAAGCCAAAGAGCATCGGATACAAAGTGATTTCGTAAGTGGAAACGAAATCTTTCAGCGATGTAATGTGAGCTTCGCGTGACTTAATGTAGCGTGGCGAAGGTGTACCAAGCAACGGGTAAATGGAATCGCGCAAGTAGTTTGTGGGATGTTCTCTGGTAATGTCGTGCTGTAAGCAAATATTCACTTCGTACACTGAATGGCATCGTGGACAGATTACATTTAATGATCTATCTGACACTAAGATTAATATACCTACAGTTGTGTAGCTGTAGGTTTATTAATCTCGGAGATATAGAACAGTTTTCGAATAATATTACGTAAAATTTTGTTTAACCACACTTTTGATGGCCAAATACCTACGTTCGTTAGAGTAACGGTACTGTGTGTGTACGTTATCAGTATAGATTCTGATTGAAAGTAATGCATAGGTATCTAAAATATCTCAAGCTTTCCCCAACCTAAAAGGCTAAATAAATGTCCTTACTATGAGTTGCATGCGTCAACAAACCTTATCACCTGAGGAACCTATTTAGGGCATTTCTCGGAGCGTATCAACCGCTGTGACTTCAGTGGTAGCCATATCACACAAATCCCGTGAAAGATGCATGCATTTTTGGATATCTTGGTAGACATCGCTGACAACTACCAAGATATCCAAAATATGTATGAGGTAACCCCGGAAATCAAATTTTAATGTTGCCACCGAAGTCACGGCGGTTAAAACGCTCGAAGAAATGCCCATCACACACACTTGCTCACTTATTATGCTAGTGTAAGTGGATGCACCAACTTTACTGATGAAGCAAATGAGGACAAAGGAGGTTTTTTTTATTATATAATTATCAGAGAGAATAAACTATTTCATGAATAGGTGTGTCACTTGTGTTACCAAAAGTTATGAGTTTGTGTGAAGACTAATATTTTGATAATTATGTCGCAATTACAATTATCACATTAATATACCTTTTGTGACAATTATCCTTTTGTGAAACCTGGACTCTCACTCAATTAGACCGCGAAAAATTAGAAGCATTTGAAATGTGGTGCTGGAGGCGTATGAAAAGTATTAGCTGGACAGAAAAAAAACAAACGAGGAAGTGCTTAATTCAGTCCAAGAAAAAAGAGCTATCTTAGCAACAATAGAAAACCGAAGAGGGAGAATGTTTGGCCACCTTGTACGACATGACAATTTCATAACAAATCTAATAGAAGGGCAGATAGCAGCAAGGAGGGGAAGGTGAAGGCCGCAAAGGGCGTATGTAGACCAACTGAAGGAAAAGGCACAGGTCAGGTCGTACAAGGAGGTAAAGGAATTGACGGACGACAGAGAGAGATGGCGATTACTCCACCGACAAGGGCACAGCCCTTAAATAAGATGATGATGATGATGATGATGACAATTATCCAGGAGGTATTTTCTAACGTGACGTGACGTGTTTTACATACACTGACGGTTGATGGTCTTACGAATTAGGTCAACAAAATGTATCATCAACAAATATTATCGAATAAGTTGCGCGAATCTGATAAATTTATTTTGATTTTATTCATGCAACAGCTAGTCAAATGAACTCTGCATTTTTCGTAATTTAATTATTAGGTGCCGATTTTGTAACTGGCTGGAATATATTTAACAAAATCCTAACCGTATTTATTTTGAATTCACGTATCGAGTAATTTATGAATATTCCAGTAAAAAAGGAAGAGGGTTATAAGTAGTGTTAGTGAACTATGAACCTATTTCAATTAATGCAGTTCGTGTGCTTACTAGAGGAACACTGCCGTGCAATTCCTAAACCACAGTAACTGACAAAAGTCGATTTTGAGATAATAGGAAAAAACAGTTTTAAAGTTATATATTTTCCAAGATTTGATAGTTATTGAGATTTTATTTTGTCCAAAATGAAGTATTAAAATCATACAATATGATAAATGAAAAAATACGTGCTTGTGCATTTTCTAAAATTAAATATATGGTTTTTTCGAAATTCTGTGTTTGTACTGCGCTTTTAAAAACATGGAAAAATATAACAATTACTAATTAAGACACAGTAAAATGACCACTTACTGCACAAATTTTGCGTGCTTTATAGAGATAGGCAGCATTTTACAGGTTAAACTGCAGTAAAAGGGACTACTGTACTGTAATTTAACTAGTATTTTGATTGAATTTTCGTGCTACGAACTTCATTCACAGCAGTAAAATATAGTTTTATATAAATAAAGTAATTGAAATACATCAAAACTTTGTAACAGCATTACATCATTTTATTATTAAGATATTCAAACACGCTTACCAAGTTTCATGCCAATGTGAGACACAGAAGTAAGTAAAAAAACGATTTAAAAGTTACTCGGAAAACGCTGTTTATTTAGGGATTTGTCGTCAATAATACAAAAATTAGACAAAAATTAAGGTTTATTACCACATTTTCTTAAGCAATGAAATATCAATCAACTTTAGGTACCATTATCGGTTGTAGTCATAGCAAATGGCACATTATATTTAGCCTTACATTGATTTCAATGATTAAGGTCACGACTGATTTTGGCGTAGCACTTCTACGATTAATTTTAATAAATATAATTTCTTACGTATTCGGGTCAGTTATAAATCAAAAAGAACTTTAGAATACTGTATATTATAATGCAAAACCCTATTAAAGAATAAATTGTCATTAATTATGATCTATTACTACAATAGTACTCCGCTCCACCTGCAATATATTTATGTATGACACGTTATAGGTTTTGTTATGTTTTTTTGGAGAAAACTAGGAAACAAATTTGCTTCGTTAAAGCACCCTGTTAATAAGATAAAGAAATGAAACCTCTTTAGTCATAATTCTAGAACCGCCGGCCGGTTTGTGGAGGCCTTTAATAAGGCCATGACAGACAGTGTTAAACAAACATCTTTACAGGATATTTCATAGGGGATGATTATTAAGAAAATAAATTATAATGTTCTTTTTTGTTCGGTAAATGTTTTCTTTTAATTTTTAGTGAAAGTTAATTGTTTTGATGTTAATTAACGTCCCTTAAATATCCATGACTAATTTAATAATAAGTACCGTATATATTTTATGTAACAATTCATTGAAGAAATTATTAATAATTTACATTTTATGTTATAGTATATATTTATATTTTATGTTTAGCTTTGAATTTAAACTATCATAAAGTAATTTTTTAAATGCATCTGAAATTACCGTATAAGAAACTTAAACCAAAAAGTATGTAGCAATCGTATCGAATCCCAAAACAGGTAAATTTCTAAATACTCGATTATTGACCCGTATAATATTGGCGGTATTCGTATAATTGTCTTTTAAGAACCTAATAATTAGGTAATAATACCTTTATGTGTTTAACTTTAACTATATAAGTTTTTATTCGGTTATCAACAGACGACACCTTGGTTGTTTTAAATTGTAAAGAGGTCAAGAATTATTTTACTACCTTAAACAGGATATTCTAAGGATATCACTATAAGCCCTCTTCAAGGGACGTCCGAGATGGAACTACTCGTAACTCGAATTTGCTACTTAAAATAAACGTCTAAATGCAGTTAAAATATTCAAATTATAACATAAAAATACTGCCTCAACTGCAGCCCCTTGGGGTGCTACTGTCCTTTAGCTAGTATTATTGCTATTGAAAGTAATACAACATACAGCATAATCTGTACATGAATGAACTTGTTACTGCAGTTTAGATGGCAATACGATACTTATTTGAACAGTAGTGTACCACTTTAAATATCGTTATTTTATTCCTACTGCGTCTTAACTAGTAATTATGCTTATTAATCTATGAAACTGGAAACGCAGTACAACACTTTTAGCATAAAAATTGTATACTGTGTTTTAATTAGTTTCTTTATAAACGAGATACTATGAGTTCACATCCTAAAAATCATGAAAATCTACTAATGTACTGCGTTTTAGTCAGTATCAGCCCAAAAACCGTAGCCGTAGACCATTTTACTGCGTTTTATATTGCATTGTGCAGGAAAAACTACTCACTTACTGCTTTTGGGGTTTTGAGTTTCCATGTTCCAGTTTTCCAAATTAAAAACCGATCGATTGGGATTATGCGTTTTGATTTGCTGATTATAGATCACCAATAAACCAAAACTCGGAAAATTGGCAGTTACTGTGGTTTAGGAATTGCACGGCAGAACAGTACTGGGTACTTTATCACTGCACAAGCGTAATGCTAATACACACTTAATTGCTGTTACCTCTGGTTCGAGTCTTGGTGAAGGCATTTATTTGCGTGTTTATCACAAATATTCGTGACTTAGTTGTTTTATTATATTAATATTTTTTTACATTAATATATTATGTATATAGTCGCTTAGTCGGTGGCCACAACACAAGCCTTAATTGAGCTTACTGTGGGACTAAGTTGAGTCTAAGATTGTCCCATGGTATTTATTTATGTAATGAAGGTTTTAATGCATAAATATTTTCCTATCAAGCCATAGAAAAATTCATAATGGTGACACTTCGCTGACCCAAAATTACAAGGTTCTATGTTGCACTTTTGTCAACTTGAAATCTGAACATTGTCACATTTGGGCGCTGGTCTCACCACGAGTTACTAAGCTATGAACTATGGGCAATAGGCACTGGTCTCACCGTGAGCTACTATTAAATTAATTAAATAGTAAGTAGTCAAATAAAGATCACATATATTGTGCACCCAATCCTTAGCCAATGAATGACGACTTTGGACTCCATTATATCCAAACATATTCGTAATTGACTGTCTTTACTAATCTTATTCAAGGTAATCTTAACAATGCTCTTTACTGATCTAGTAAATGACACCTTAATTTTTTTAGTTCACGTGACAGATGGATGAGATGGATATCATCCATTGAGCCCGATTTTCTGTCATTGGTCCGTATACTTAGCATAAACACAAAACGTTTACAAACAAAATAAACAAATGCAACCGCACATTTGCGACAGCCTGTTTTGCTTACAAAGTACAATAGTATCTTCGAGTGTTCATTTGAAGACAAGGAGACAAAGAAATGATTTCAGTTACGTACCATAACGAGGGTGCAAAAATGTTGTGAACGGGCCAGGTGTGCGCAACAGACGTGAGTAAATAAATCCGGCACAAACATTAGGGTTGCCGACAACTGTTTTTAACATCGTTAAATTAATTACAAGGTAATTCACTAACATGATGATTGGGTAAATACTTGAAGAACACTAAAATACCAACATATTTTGTTGATATTTATTTGTTCTTAACACATTTAATATTAACGTTAATCTATAATCAGTGCGTCCATAACACTGAATAATTCTATTATATTCAATTATAATATTTCGTGCTATAGTGTGCTACGTGCTACAGCGGCTCCATTGAGGCGGAGAGGAGTGGAGATGTGCAAAATTAAATTAAATTCTTCAAATTCAAAATTCGAAACACTGTGATGCGGTCTCATTGGCCAATTTTTCACATCTCCGCTTCTCTCCGCCTCAATGGAGCCGCAGCCTAATGTGTCTACGAGAAAACCGCTAAGCAGATTCTTTGCAAGTAACGCCTTTCTCACTCTTTCAAATGAATTACGTTTTCTACCATTATCATACTCTTCGTTTGCGAGTCGCCACTTTATAAATTATTCTTCTTCGAATCGTACTGCGCGGATTTGTATGGTGGAGCCGTATGATGTGGAATGTGGTTCCGCTTTTTAGCGAAAATGGACCTCCCACAAAGAACTCCCCTCGGGAGTTTCCCGCTCTCAAAATGTTAAGTTTAGTGTAAGTGTAAGGGATCTAGTCAACTAGATCCCTTCCTTCTGTCAAAAATTTCGTTCAAATCTGCAGTTATTAATTGTTTGCGTTTGTAATTACTGTACCCTGATACACACACACACACACACACACACACACACACACACACACACACACACACACACACACACACACTCACATAAACACACACACCCATGCGTAATTTTTCAAACTTTGTTGCACTTTGTTTCCTTTCTTTTAGTTTTAAATGCATCTCCGTGGTAGTTTTTGTAATGAAGTACCCACTTGACTTGCGGTTTGCATGTACGCAATTGTAGGTAGGTACTTTAACTGTCAAGTTGTGGATATCTTTAATTGGCTTTGTTTACTGTTTATGTTCATAGATTAAGTATTTTGTAATTGCTGTTGATGTCCTTAATAGCTAAATAAATAAATAAATAAATAAAACTCTTGAAAGTCATCTTGTAACTCAAAAAATAAAAAACATTTTATGAAGCAAATGGTACCTATTGGAATTGTCTTTAATATAACACTATTAACACAAGACTCAACTTATAGTCTAACTATTAACAAAAAGTAGGCGTTTGTTAGAACCCACCGGCCTCGCCCGCACTGACGGTAAGAGACTCGACGGTATGACCCTCATGCCACGGAAGATGGGACAGCCGCTGGTTTGGGACGCAACCTGTGTCGATACCCTAGCACTGTCTCATCTCCGCGGCACTTCAGTAAAGGCTGGCACAGCTGCTCACTCGGCAGAGCTGCTCAAGCGGCGTAAATATGCAACCATTGGCAATGGTTTCATATTTGAGCCGTTTGCAGTGGAGACTTTAGGACCCTGGGGGGGATAGCGCCCACATGGTCTTCAAAGACGTGAGGCATAAGCTGTAAGATCTGACGCATGACCAGAAGGTTGGTTTATATCTAGCACATCGGATCAGCATTGCCATTCAACGTGGCAATGCTGCCAGCCTTCTGGGCACACTACCGGTTGACAGTGATCTGGGGTAATTTTTTTATTTATAATTTAGTAGTATTATATTTTCGTAAGTTTATTTACATATCGCTAACAAAATGAGAAATGAAAAGAAGTACAAATACTAATTAGTTCTTCTTCAGCAAAGTATTGTACTTATCGAGGATTAAGAATAAATTACATTTATTCCACGAGACTAGGATTTCATTTATATCCCAGTCATGAGTTAGGTAAGGTATTTTACAACACATTTGACAGAGTGAGTGACACGACTGATACGTTTATATGATATACTCGTAAAGTAAAAATCCTGTAGCATGAAAGTAGACTGTAATAACGAACATCAAAAACCAGTCTCTAAAATACAACGAATTTAGCAAAATACCAAAAGCGTCGCGTGTGCCAAAGGTAATACTGGATTTTATAAAATATTGCCTCTAAACGAGAACAGAGCCCGCTTATGAAAAATATTTGAAATACCTGTGTGGGACAGCCCTGGGGCAATAAGGCGAGGTAACCGACTTCTCACTTACGGACCTTGCCCCGGCTTCAGCCGACTGGCGAAGCACAAAGTAAACGAATAGCACACTTTGTTGACAAAATAGTTTTTCTTCCCGACGCTTATAACTGCGGTCGTAAATAACACTCTGTCTCGTAAATAAAACGTATTAGAAATACAAATATATTTTGTGAAGTTTACGTTTTAGTTGATCTGACGTATTT
The DNA here is from genome assembly GCA_025490895.1 of Thaumatotibia leucotreta. Taxonomy (NCBI): domain Eukaryota; kingdom Metazoa; phylum Arthropoda; class Insecta; order Lepidoptera; family Tortricidae; genus Thaumatotibia; species Thaumatotibia leucotreta. The sequence continues at coordinate 34,064 of JALPQI010005268.1, read as the reverse complement.
TTACTTGGTGCCTAGAGCCTGCTAGCTTGGCAATTGAATGCGACTGAAAACTTTTTCTTTCCATCTAATTTACTGCATGGTACTGGTTTGATTTTTTGTGTCTTTGGATAAATTTCCACTTAACAAATAAATATTTCAATATTTATCATGAAAATAAAATGAAATACCTTTTTCGAAAAAGTTATATTATCTTTAAATTAACCAGAATACATACAGCGACATTCACACGACATTTTCATATTTAAATATGTTCAGATTATGCTCCTGAAATCTTTACCACCTTGTCCTCAAACATACATATAAACCAAATATATTAATAGGTGCCGCCTTAATTGTTCGGCAAACAAAATAGATGACCATTTTGATGAGCTTATCTCTATTCTTCTACTTAATTATGTGGTAGGATAGGTACCTACTTTATGTTGTTTTATAGACGAGCTTGTAAATTTATAATACTATTTTCCATTAATATTTAGCTAATGCTTTTGTAGCCATAAAGCTCATAATGTATACGGATAATGAGCGGTAAACCGGCACGTTAAAAAGCGTCTGTATTTAAATAAATCACATAGGTGTCGGTTAGGACGATAATTAACTGGCGCGTCCCACGATACCACGGTTACAGATGGATAGGATACCACGCGGGCAACGACTTCAATATATAGACAATAATTTGAAGAGTCACTAATCATTCATTTATTAAAGATTGATGATAAGCAGCAGCATCATTATACTGGAGTGGACGTTACTGCAATCGCCAATCCGCTTCCCCAACGTGACGATTTTGAGCATTTACCTCCTAATGATATATACCTACGCTTAGCTAATAGAAAAGGCTTTTGTCCAGTAGTGGACTGACTATTATAGGCTGATGATGTGAACGCTGAATGTTTTTCTAAAACACAGGAACACCTAAAAGTGTCATAAATTACCTTCATACTCACGCCAAAATTTATATTAGTTCGCCAGCGATATTCAGTTTGTGTAATTATTGGAACCTTAACCGTACTGCTTCTCAGTTTGGTCACTAATACAGCTACAGGTATGACTGCCTTGTATTTAAATTAAATAAATACTCAGCCAGTTGTCTTCTGTTTGAATCAAAGAGCCGCGTTATACGCGTCTCAAGCTGCTAAAAATGTGACAATCCATGTGCATAGTCTGTGAAACAATTTGTTGTTGTATTTTTTTAGCCAGCAGCGCTCAGGCCAGTGTAAGTCGAGACCATTTCTTGGCAACCGTTTATTGTAAATATTAACTATTTACTTATGGCTTTTGTGTCTGTTTAAACTTTAAAATCTTATTGTTTCATTGCAACTAATCCATGCTTCATAAACCAGGATTTTTTAAATGAATTAACCAAGTTGTTCATTGCGTTGTAATGCAAAGTTAAATCTTTGTCAGTTTCGTGCTGACGACATAATTAAGAAAACACAGTGTTAACTGGTTAAGTTCATACTTTCACATTCTACAATTCGTTTAACTTCGTGTTAGTGGCATAACCTTGAATTGTGCAAGTCAACCAAAGACTATAGTGTATAACATGGACGTCTGTGTGGCGCCAGCCAAAAATACCCCCAAAAACAATTAAATTGTGCCAAGCAGAGCAAGACAAAGCCCTTTTCTTAACAACGTGCACATTTTGGCGCAACGTCTTTGACACAGTCATGTTTATAGAATATTGCCAATCAGAACTTTGACGGACCAATCACAACTATCTTTAAATGGTGGTTTAAGTTTTTATAGTTAAGGTTGACATTGAAATTTCATTACCGTGATGCATTAAAGAGGGGCTGACACTTGACAACTAAAATTCAGGACCGTTTTTGAAAGGCAATTTAGTATGGCGTGTGGCTTCCATGTTTTATTTGTTCGTAGCTCGTGGTACAAAAAATATTTTAAGAGTAAGGTTCAACTGCGCGTCCAAAAAATGTATGTCACTATCGGATACAAATGAACAGACGAGCCGCTCGGACCGTGTAATTAGTCCAACCAATCCGTTGTGCTAAGAGAATTAAAAAGCACGTAAGTAGATGCAATTAGTTTTAAACTGCAGTTCAATTTTACCCTACATTCTTTGCTAGTTTCACGTAATTTCAAGAGCTTTTGCTAGAAAGCTTGTGTTTAAGCGGAGATCCACATTTTGCTGAGTATGTTTTCCGGTTAATGTTCTATGTTACAAAGTAATACTCATTTACTGCTACATTACACTAAGTTCGCTAAAATTTGTACGCAAGTAGAATCTTAGGGAGAGGTAATGCGTAAAAACCAGATGACTTTATTCAATGTACAACAGAGGTTGCATAAACATCCCGTACAATACTGCGGGCTAGCATAACTTGTTTGATAGGAATACGCGGCCTTCTAGCTGTATCCCGTTTGTTTTTGACCAGTACATCGAAAAGAGACAGGTAGCCGCGACAAGGTCAAGTGTTCCTATGAAACACAAGATGTGCTGAGGCCGGGCCGCTGGTAATGATAATATAATTATGTTGTGTTCTTATTCGATTTATGAATGCCTAGCTAGTAATGAACCGGCCTACGACACTGAAAATTTTAGGATCGAATCCTGATGAAGGCAGTTTTGTGTGCTTATCACAAATAATTTTGATTTATGTAGTAATTTCTCGTTATTTAAAATTCGTTAATGGAAAGTTATTTTAATATTTACGCAAATGTAATATCGATATGTGTGTTACCTCCATGACTTCAGCCTACGACCGCGACTCACGCTTGCCTCTAAATCTTGATCTCAAATAATAAAGCAAATCTCCAATGTACCTGTTTTATCTGAGCTAACCCATTAGAAGCCATTGCACATGTCGCTATGTATTTGCATATGAATGGTTAGTGAGTACACAGACCGCCAGAATGCGATAGCTATTGAGATGTGTCGTGTCTGGTTTTCCCAATTTTCCCGACATATCAATGGAAATGGTAAATGTTTGTCATACTGTGTTAGAAGCTACGCCACAACCGTACCATATGCACTAGGATTGGGTACGCACGAGAAATGTGCGCTATGTGCACTAGTAGTGTAATATTAACAAGCATCTTTTGGTAAAACGTTGCATGGTATCCGCAGCGCATTATTAACTTTTCTGAAGAGAAAATTACGCATTACGCCCTCTGCGATTTCCTCACAATGTTTTTATTAATAGAACAGCTACCAACAAATGTCTTTACCGGGAAGCTTTACCGCCCACCACCCGGCGCATTTCGGTTCCTGAAACAAAAACGTTGGACTCTTGCTCCACTTGAGCAACCTCGGGTTAAGCGACTAAAACTACGGATGGTGTCACGGTAGAATGCCTACTAACGGTAACGCAGATGACACCACAGGGGTTTTAATGGCTATTCTTCCATACATAAAGCAACTAATCCCACGTACCACCCCCAAATGGGCTTCCCTAAGAACAGGCGTTGATGCGTAAATTAAAAAAAGCCCACTAACACGAAGTTAATTGTTAGAAGTGTCAAATATATACGGACTTACCAGTGAACTGCGTGGTAGTGGCCTGATCCGAATTTGTGTAACTGGGGCTTAGGGACTAGCTCCATCTGTCGACGGGCCGATCGGCGATAGCCGATAAAAATATGCTCTATATTACTGTCATAAGAACGACGATTATCCCAATCGCTGGTTTCGACACTGACATTGCGACGCCACATAGTAACAAATACCTACTTTAAATAAACCTCGTATCTCAATTCTGACTTAATATTATGTTAACAAACCAAGTTCTTAAGAGCATTTAGTGACAGTTTTCATGTTGAGTGTTGATTATCTTATTAGTCGGGGATACATGATCATAACGTTAGTTCCTAAATGCAATGTAGGTATGTATTTTTGCATCAATCTTTTGTATGAAAAAGATCGGGCTTAATAGCAGTGTTTTACCTTACAATAAAACACTTATTAAGCGAAACACCTTATTCGAAACCTACATAAATATTTGAGAGTGGCAATCTTGTTTACGTTGACGTGACGGTTGCTGATTTGACTATACCCTACTCCATTTTACCCCCACTACCAGTTTCCTGTTTCTGCCACCAGGGGGGTGCACGGCTGGAGCCGGTGCTCGCCCCCTCGTCATTGGTTCTCAAATTAATGTTTTATTTACGTTTTGCAATGTTCCACAAAAGTAGTGATATAATATATAGATACACCACCATAACAAAAATTACACAAAGGTGAAGTGAAAGTGCTAAAATTTGTAGTGAGTTAGTGAAAAGTTACTTTCTGTGAGTGTGGATCATTGCATTTTAATCTACCGCCAGGCAGGATTAAAAACTGTAGGTTTCGAATAAGGTGTTTCGCTTAATAAGTGTTTTATTGTAAGGTAAAACACTGCTATTAAGCTTCTGCACCGTTATTCGAAACCTACATAAATATTTGAGACCTGTTTGTTATCGCCTGGTGGCCAGACACCAATGTGAGTCGTATGAAAACAACTAAGTAACTGGTAAAGTTACAGTCGTTCTATATTATGATATAAAGGATTAAAAAACACATAATATACAACAATAAATGTTTATTGAAAAACAACAAGTTTATTTCAACTTAATCTAGGCTTAAGATAAACCTGAATACATTGTTACATAATTATGTATAACACATATTGTAATAATCAACTGGTAGAAAGTACAAAATGACTAAATGTACATTAGTTATTTCAATTATGTTGTATTGTAATTTATTCTAAATAAATCAATCAAACATATATGCATTTTTTATTTATTATGTACCCTATGCTACAAAGTATTCCATAAGATCTTCTTACAATTATATTTCATATTAATACGGGAGTAAAACATTCAGTTACAGCAGAGACGCGTGCCGATTGTCGAATTTCTCTACAGTAAAAGTTAGAAAAAAAAATGTTTCGTGAGTTTTTCGATAGCTGTACATGATGCGGCCTTGGGCGTGCCACATGTTGTTAGAAATAGATTGAAAGACCTACAAATCCCATGTCTCTCGTGAGTAATTAAGCTTTCTAATTAAATAATGTGATTGAGTTAAATGCAAACAAGTAACCTTTCTTAATCCAATACGTTATAGGGTTTAAATTCTTACATTCTTGATTTTTAGTTAAATGCCAGCCTGACAGAGGCACAGCCAGTTTTGACCCAAACACTGGCCAACATATGGATGTATCACATACAATATAATCATTTCTTTACAGATAGTAAATTAAGTAAGGTCATAGAACGTAATAATATATGATCTGAACATAACAACAATAGGATAGAGGCACGTTTTGAACATTCCTAAAAGCTATTTTCCACTAAAGCCACTTTTTAACCAGTCTACTGAGGTAGGTCGGTATTCCACATAGGTACTTACTTTGTCTACTTTTGGAGTTTCTTTGCAAGCGTATGTGACGCTAAGTTGATCTGGATATTATGGTCTCTTCAGGTAGCAATCGCAAACTTTTACACTTAAGTGGTGGAATAGGACATGCTTACTTTTTGATGAAAGTTAAATATAAATGCAGCAAAATCGGAAACTCGCTTATTATCTTTTTAATTCATTTATGAGCGGAGCTTATAACATCTATCGCAATTTCTTGCTATTATTTGCAGGGTGTTATTTTCTAAAAAGTAAATTCAAATTGCATCGGTGTTGTAGACAGCGAAATTAAACGTTGTCTATGACGATATTGACGATACTGTTCTTTGCGAAACCAAACTGATAAATAACGACCACTCGACGCGCTGTCTCGAGGTTAAGGTCATAAGCGCCATGCACAACGCGTCGCTTACGACGTTTGTGTCACAAAGATTTTTATCAACGGCGGGTGGTAGTCTTATGTCACAGATTCGATTAGTTCGCTTTATTTTCACTTTTTAAAGTCACTTTCTGCATTATATATTTGTTTAATCACATGTAAAATATTCACTTGCACGATTTGTTTAAAGTTTGTATACAATCACTTAAATTTCACAATAGTAAACAAATTATTTTTAAGCTGCTAAAGAGCAGTGTTACGCGTCGTCGTACGTCCGCGCTACCCTCTCGTTCCTCTTCGTTCCTTAGGAAGGCAACTACTGAATTGTTGTCGCTTTGTATTACCAGGGACGAATTTGCTAGGTAATGGCAACAACATTTTAAGGCATTTAGGACAGCGAGCATTTTTCTTTGATTTGAATCAAGGCTCGACTCTTCTTGGCTATATTGCCCGCATAATTTTATATTTGCATTGTTTATCGAACATGACAGTTCGAGCAGCGCTTCCATTGGTATAGGGAATCGACAATGTATGAGCTGGTGAAGGAGACTCGCGCAACATGCTAACAGGGCTCTGTGATTGAGGCGACCACGAGGTACCGGAAAACTGGCGAAGTTTAGGGAGCCCACAATGCTTTGAATTTCGTTTACACAGGCGGATTCTTGCTTCAAAAGAGCATTTGTTTCAAGGCCAAGCATTTATTTTTATTGGCACGAGGGTCCCGACAAATTCCCAAGTATTCTATGATCCTTCGAGGGGTAAGGATAAACTTGGCATGACTGACCTTTAGTTGCTAAGGCTTGTCGTGATAAGGACCGAGGGTCCTGATTTGCTAGGAGAAAATCGTCTAAATTAACTAAATCTCGAATAAACCCTTTTCTCTTTGGATCTGGGCAACCCAATTGGTCAGAGATGACCTTGAGGTAAGCAGATCATCCGCAGTTGACCTGTTTGCTATTGACAATCAGGCTTAGAAACCGTTTGTGCACAGGCAGGTGGAAATAGGCGTTTAACAGATCTATTTTTAGTAGCCAATCTGAGGGCTGAATGAACCCTGAAATTCGGTGCTTGTTCACCAACTTATGTAATAACTTTATGATCGGTAAGTATAGACTTCCATTTTTTTAATTGAATATTGGACGTAACGATCCGTCGCTTTTTGAGGTTAGGAACATCGGCGAGACAAAACTGGAAATGTAATCTGCTGGTTCTAGCAGGCGCGCCCCAATCATTGTTTGAATTGTTTCTTGCATTTGGCAATGGTAACGGGGGGCCTTAGGTAAAACGGAATTCGAAAACCTGGAATCACTTTTATTAGCGGTCGTGGGGTATTTAACGATTATCATATTTCCACAAAGTTTTTTAACTGACCCGCTCGAAAACTCTTGCAGTTAGAATTTACTAGTTCACTCAAAGTCCCTGCGTGAGAAGATTTGACCTGCGGTCCTTTCTAGAGTTCGGGTAGTATTTTAATAGGCATAGGAGTCTTGGGGTCTCGGGCCCACGCTACGCCGGCGAGGCTTTCTTTGGCCTTGGCTAATATTTGCAATTAACAGGTCCAGATGGCCGAAAGGGATCGAGCCAGCCCATTGGTAAGTTATAATTGCCATGCGCAGGCAATGGTAAGAAAGGCTTAGGCATAATATATTCATAAAAAAGTGAGACTAATCTCGAATGCCCTGCGTGGGCTCTTTTGAGCATTACTACCCAGATCAGCGCACTTGCTTACGCAGCAGGCTTAATTTAGGTTGGCGGACAGAACGGCAAAAAAGTTTTTGTAAGAAAGGTCTAGTCATATTCATAAAGCAGTTAGACTGATCGTAAATGCCCTGCGTGGGCCCTTTTTGAGCATAACTACACAGATTTGCACTTGCTTGCGCAGCAGGGTTATTTTGGTTTGGCGGTCAGACCGGCAAAAAAGTTTTTGTAAGAAAGGTCTAGTCATATTCATAAAGCAGTTAGACTGATCGTAAATGCCCTGCGTGGGCCCTTTTTGAGCATAACTACACAGATTAGCACTTGCTTGCGCAGCAGCCTTATTTTGATTTTGGCGGTCAGACCGGCAAAACATTTTTTGTAAGAAAGGTTTAGTCATATTCATAAAGCAGTTAGACTGTTTGTAAATGCTCTGCATGGGCCCTTTCTGAGCATAACTACACAGATTAGCACTTGCTTGCGCAGCAGGCTTATTTTGGGTTGGCGGTCAGACCAGCAAAAAAGTTTTTGTAAGAAACGTCTAGTCATATTCATAAAGAAGTTAAGACTGTTCGTAAACGCCCTGCGTGGACCCTTTTTGAGCATAACTACACAGATTAGCACTTGCTTGCGCAGCAGGTTTATTTTGGGTTGGCGGAGACCGGCCGAAAAGTATTGGAAATTCCTCAGAGTTTTTAGATAGCTGACGCTAAGGATTATTTTTGAAAAAGTAATATGAGCTCGAAGGTAATCTTTTTTATGGACTCCTTCACAATTTTATATAATTAAGGAGGATACAATTAGGGGATGCAAACCGTTTTTGGAAAGTATGGAAAAAATCGGTTAATAACCGGTTATTAGTTGTAATCACATACAAATAAAACCCGGTTTGCACGCCCTATATATAATCTAGTCTCTGTTGGATAAGGTCAGCGCGGTGACCACATGTTAGTCGCAATATTCGCGATGCATCATTATGAAAACTACCCTCCATAACAATAAGCTTTGATTTTATTTTCTAACGTCTGAGGAGATAGTTTATACTCATCGTTACGAAACCATGCTATTAACGTGCAGCTTCATTTGAAAAAAATATGGCTTTAATTTCATTTGCCTACAAAGGCCAATTGGGAGCACTAAGGATTTGTACCTCTGAATATCGGACGCTTGGATCAGTTTCGGAATCAAAATATTGAACAAAGGTTATAAGGTCAACATGAGCGGGCGAAGATTTTGAAACGGACGATTCTTTTAAAACAGTGTTAAATGCAACTTTAGTGTCAAACCACTATCATTAACAACAGGCGGTTCAAATTTCCTCAGCCTCGTATAACTCGCCGCTCACGTTGCCCTCTATTTCAAGGTATATTACTCATGGATTACAACATGTCACCAATACAGTTCTGGATATCGCCAACCTGTTTTGTAATTTGTTCTATGGCATCCTTACTCCGCCTTCGGCTCCCATGCCGGAGTGGGTATAGTATCTCCTGAATCGGACAATGAGCTAGTGCTTGATGCACTAAATGTGTCCGACGTCGTTATTTTGCAAAAAAACTCTGCAAAATAAAATAGGATTAATAACAAATTTTATATTCGAACGGTAAAACCGTTAATTTTTCAAAAATATAATTTATATATTCACTTACATGAACCGTACGTCTCGGTAAACGAGACACCAATGACGAGGGGGCGAGCACCGGCTCCAGCCGTGCACCCCCCTGGTGGCAGAAACAGGAAACTGGTAGTGGGGGTAAAATGGAGTAGGGTATAGTCAAATCAGCAACCGTCACGTCAACGTAAACAAGATTGCCACTCTCAAATATTTATGTAGGTTTCGAATAACGGTGCAGAAGCTTAATACTGTATTTCACTCTGGCATAAGTACCTATTTCCGAACCTAATGAGTTTGAAGACGACATGTACCATCTCTGTGGCGAGAACTTGGACTATTGTCGTGGATTGAAGTTGACAACTGTGCCGTAAACTTTATAATTGTGAATTATTTAATACTGCACAGTGCACAATGGGGTGTGCAGAGATGATGAGGGCAGTTAGGTCAAGAATGGGAAGAGTAGGCTAGAGATGGCGAATGGGTGAATCTTAAAAACGAAGTTGTCCTATTTTTACGGAAATTATATATTATTTTATCTTGACAAGTCAAGCTAAGTATTGTAATATAATTTCAATACTATCGTTGTCGCATCTCAATTATTCCCTCTAGTCACAACACTACATAAATCACGAATCTCCTCCTTTTTTGCCGTCGTTTAAAAACACATTCAACTCGTATATTTTTATGAAGGTACCTTACACATTTTTAACCCTCCACATACGAGAAGAAAAATGTTTATACAACGTTTCCATACATTTGGTGTCTGATATACCCTACCTCGTATGCTGAAGGTTAAATCTAGTTACGTGCATTGAAACAAACGTATCTTATCGAGGTTTGAAGATCGAATTTATTCCAACTCATCCAATTCCCCTCTTCCATTTTACGGTATATATACTCGTACTCACTGATGTTAAATCATCGCATGATAGTTGTTATTATATCCAAACAAAGAAAACAAAATCACTGAAATAAAAACCCCTGTAAGTGTCCTCTCGAATGGGAAAATATTTCTTCTAATAACCTACCATTATCGGAAAATCCTGGATCGTGCCGTTATTGACTAAATGCTAATGCTTTCCTGAGACCCTTTTTGTAAAGGTTCGATGCAGCAAAGGGCCACTTGACTTTAGGAGCGAATTAACTGGTACAAAACGGGAAATTCAGCAATTTGAAACTGTTACTCGGTGCTAGTTTTGTTATTGCTTTAGAATTTATTCACTGAAACTGCTAAATTACCCAATTTGAATAGTTTCACGTCAAATTCTTTGAACAATATTTTCATTCATTTATTTAGAAGCCTCCAGAGGACGCTGCGCCTTCCGGTACGTGGCCGCCACTCGAGAACCTTCCCGCCCCAGGACGTTGCGGGTGGCACAGGACCGGTCATTGTGGCAATCTTTGGGGGAGGCCTATGTTTAGTAGTGGACGTCTTTCGGCTGATATGATAATGATGATGATATAGAAGCCTTTATTATTGTGTTTTCAGAAATATGCATTAATGTGATTGATGTAACTTGTTGTGATGGTTGATGTGGTTTCACACAAAAAGTATTTTGGTCTCAACGGTTCTTTTATAATAGTCATGAGCTAGTACTACCTTCGGCATTGACATGTTTTTGTATAGGTATAGTATACTAAATAAAGACAACGAAATTAAAGCGTTATAAAGAGTCAGAATCTATTATCTTTAACAGGTTTCGAAAATAACTCCCATTATATTATGTAACGTTACAAAAAACCTTTTAAAGCAGTCATGATAAATCAGGGAATAAGCAATTAGCCCGCAAAATAGCCTCGTAAAAACGTTTGCGAAACTTATCAGTACAACAAAGCCCATATCAGCCACCAAACAAACAAACGTTAAAACCGTCCACTTATTAACGAAATTAATTTGGAAAGTAATTTGTGTAATGAAGACAGCTGTAGCTCGAGATGTTCCGCGAATAGGTCCAACTAATTTGGACGACACGGTTTAAAATGGCATATAATAAAAGTTAATGGAACCGCCCTCTTCATGATTCTTGGCGGAGGCCGCTCATTTTCCTGCCCGTCGTTTTCGCTATGTTAATTAGCATTTTGGCACTAAGGCAGGAATAATTTGGGAGGCTAGGTGTTACAGGTACGCTGGTAAAGTTTTGATTTCAAAACGTTTACGGAATGAACGACGGTTTGAATGCGATTTACATTTTAAAGGCAAGGTTGTTAGTGAGATTAATTTTTCACCAAAATTTCATGAGATTAATTCGATTTCAGTGAAATTTAAAACATTCCAACAGAACTATAAATATTACATTTATTAATTGATAACAAAACTTATGACATAATATACAGGCTGTTACACGAGCCACTGAAAACCGTGAACGGGGTGATTTAGTAGGCTATACTGAACAACTTATACTATGGGGCCAATCACGAAATCTAAAAAAAAACGCCTTTTTCATACATTTATACCGATCGATTACGACATTTTGTATTAAAGAGCCATAATTTTTTTTATCTACATCCATTTCATAATTTCCCTATTATGTATTCAGAAGCGGTAAATTAATGACCTATATTAAGAGACCGGTGTCTGTGGCTGTATCATAATGTTAACATTAAAGTACAGGCAGAGTACAGTGCATCATAATGTTGACATTAAAGTATCGTCGTCATGATATTAATTTTAACATTATGAAGTCAACTTCTTTTTGTTGTTTTTTTTTTCAATAAATATTTATTGTAGGATATCCTTACTCAAATTGAGTGATTTCAACTGATTTGAATTTTTATATTTAGAGGTAATTACTTAGCGGATATCAATGAAAATAAAGGTAAATTGTCATTCTAAACTAATGAAATGGATGTAGATAAAGTTATGTATGTGACTGTACATAATTAGGCATTAAACACTCGTGTGATCTTATTATGAAACTCGCCTACGGCTCGTTTCATAAAACCACACTCGTGTTTAATGCCTCTTATTATGCGCCAGCCACATAAATAACTATTTTCATATTTCTAGGTTTACTCCACAGTAAAAGTTGTTTAATATAGTCAATAGTCAATCATTTATTCGCATATAACACATAAAATGCATGCAAATATAAATTTAAATTAAAACTAAATAACAAAATAATAAAATAAATGTAAATGTCAGATTAATACAATAATAATAACTAGTCTATGAGTTCAGGTACATAAGTCAAGTTAAATTATATTACAATTCAAATATATCAATTAAGTACAGTAAACTAGAAAACAATGATGGTATTGTGATGTCAATTAAGGAACAATGTCAAATAAATTATTAAATGTTATACTCTGTCAAAAAACTTCGCATAATATTAATTTATGGAGTAAAAGGCTCGAGTCAAGAAATAATGTTTAACTTTATTGTCGAAAGATTTTAAGTTTTCAGTGTTTTTTATATCATCTTCTAGTAGGTTATATACCCTTATAGCAGTATTATTTAGGCTCTTGTCAAAATTTACATATTTTGTGTCATTTAAAAGTAACCCCTGAGACATATAAGGCTGTGATATCAAAAATAAGAGAATGTGGCCTAATTGGGCATACCTTCACTCCAAAAGACAAAAAGCCATATCGCATAGTCAAACGGAAGCTGCACCCTACTACACCCCATAAGGACATAATTGAAGCAATAGAAGCAACTGGTAACAAAGTTTGCGGAGAAATTATTAATGCTAGATATGGACCAGACAAAACACCGACTTTTACTTTCTTTGTTAACCTTGAGCGTAATGCTAACAACAAAGCAGTCAAAGATATCAAAAGTATCTTTTATCAACAAATAACCATAGAAGACCCACGAAAATCTAAAACAATAGTACAGTGTCAGCGGTGCCAACAATACGGACACACAAAGAACAATTGTATGAGACCTTATCGTTGTGTGAAATGCGCTGGAGGGCACAGATCTGCAGACTGCAAAAAAGACCGTAACACACCTGCTAAATGTACTCTTTGTTCATTTGACCATCCTGCTAATTATAAGGGATGCCAAGTGTACAAAGAGATTTTGGCTAGAAAATCCAATCAAAATAAAATAAACCGCTTGAGTAACTATGGATTCACCAATGACAATGCTCAGTCAAACATAAACCCTACAAACAACGATGAAGACAGACCTACTCCAAAAATCCCAAACTCGATTCCACGTGACAGAGCAATGTACTCCGACGTGACAGCTAACCGCAACCCTTCAACTCCGAACCCCACTTGCGATCAACAACAAAACACCCAGCTCAGCTCTACTCTAGAGCAAATATTATCTAAACAATCTGAAAAGTTAGACCAGCTCATACAACAAATAGGTACATTGCTTAACCTATTAACAACCGTAATCTCTAAATTACATTCATAGACTTACTAAGGATTGCAACGTGGAACTTTAACGGGTTATCCGCTAACATACTGGAACTAGAGGAAGTAATCAAAAATAACAATCTAGATGTGGTACTCATTTCTGAATCTCACGCCACTAAAAATAGTTGTTATCGCATGAAAGGCTTTAACATATACTTTACTCCACACCCCGACGCTGGTAAAGCTCATGCTGGGACTGCTATAGTCATAAGATCGCACATAAAACATACTCTGTTGGAACACTATTCTACATCTCACATTCAGGCAACAACAATACGAGTACAAGCACGTTCAGGGCCGATCACATTGTCAGCGATCTATTGTCCACCGAAACATAAAATCACTCACCAAATGTTTGAAGTTTACTTTACCCAACTAGGAAATAAATTTATAGCGGGAGGCGACTGGAACGCAAAACACACGTTCTGGGGATCACGTATTACGCTGCCCAGAGGAAGAGCATTGAAAAACTGCCTAGATGCAAACCGCCTTACACCAATCTCTTCCGGCGAACCTACCAGTTGGCCATCTGATCCCAATAAGTTACCGGATTTGTTAGATTTCTTCATAACAAAAGGTGTTGGCCAAGTGTACACATCTGTGGAATCAAGTTTGGACGGATCATCAGACCACACTCCTGTTATCCTCACCATACAATCTACAGTCATTGATGTTGATCCACATGAGACGTTAACGAATATTGGAACTGATTGGGAAGGATTCCGCAGCTACCTAAACCAGAACATTAACCTTAAGATTCCTCTGAAGTCTGAAGAAGATGTGGATAATGCCTGCGAGTACATAGTGAACATGATTCAGATATCAGCTTGGCGAAACACCCCAGTCTTTGGCAAAACCTTTCGAAAAAACTCGCAATCTAGCGATATTAAATTGAAAATTCAGGAAAAACGACGTCTGAGAAGAATTTGGCATCAAACTCATCATCCATGGGATAAAACAGCATTTAATCGAGCTGCAAAAGAACTAAAACTGATATTAAAGGACGCAGAAAACCTCAAAATTCGCAACACACTTGAAAAAATGTCACCAAAGGGTAAAGGCGAATTTTCTCTATGGAAGTCGACAAATATCTCTGGAAAACCAAAACAATGCCTACCACCCCTAAGAACAACTAACTCGTGGGCAAGAACAGATTCTGAAAAAGCAGAAGCATTCGCAGATCATTTAGCTTATGTGTTTACCCCAAACGAGGATGCTACGGATGAATCGATTGTGGATGAGATACTACTACAGGATCTTCAAATGTACCTTCCTATTACTCCTACATCACCTAAGGAACTAAAGAGGGAAATCATGAATCTTGAGTCAAACAAGGCCCCGGGTTTTGATCTTATAACTCCGCGAGTCCTTAAGAATTTACCTAATAAGTGCATCACTTTCCTCACATCACTTTTTAATGCCATCTTTAGAACATCGTACGTCCCTAGGATTTTCAAAATATCCCAAATCATTATGATCCACAAGGCCGGAAAGCCTCATCATGAAGTGACTTCCTACCGTCCAATCAGTCTCACTCCGATTCTCTCGAAATTGTGGGAAAAAATATTCATAACAAGATTAAATGCTCATCTTGGCGATTTTCAAATAATTCCGAAGCATCAGTTTGGTTTCCGTAAATCGCATTCCACGATCGAACAAATGCACCGTGTATATGACGAAATTAGGGATTGTTTTGAAAGAAAACAGTATTGCTCGGCAGCTTTCCTGGATGTACAGCAGGCTTTTGATAAGGTTTGGCACAAAGGTCTCATGTGCAAAGTGAAACAATATCTCCCGCACTCAATTTATCACCTGGTGAATTCATACTTGTCTGAAAGACTATTTCAAGTAAAACATGAAGATGCAAGATCTTCACTACATACAATTAAAGCAGGGGTGCCACAAGGCTCTGTTTTAGGCCCTGTGTTATACAACATCTTCACGTCAGACCTACCAATCTCTGATGCAGTCACTGTTGCCACATACGCTGACGACATAGCTTATCTCGCCAGTGATAAAGATCCGGAAGTGGCGAGCAGCAAATTACAAGATCTGCTAGATAGGACCCATACCTGGCTGGTGCAATGGCGCATTAGAGCTAGCGCGCAAAAGTCTAACCACATCACATTTACTCTTAGAAAAGAGAACTGTCCACCTGTCAAACTTGGTTCTACTGTTCTCCCGGACACTACATGTATAAAATACCTCGGATTCCATCTGGATAGGAGACTTACCTGGAAAATCCACTTGAAAAAGAAAAGAGATGAAATAAATTTAAAATTCAGAAATCTCCAATGGCTTGTTGGAAGAAACTCTGTCCTCTCTGTTGATAACAAGCTTCTAATATACAACTCTGTCCTGAAACCTGTTTGGACCTATGGCATACCACTATGGAGCACTGCTTGCAAATCAAATATCCTGTGCCTTCAACGCGTACAGAATAATATCTTACGCACAATAGCTGATGCTCCATGGTTCTCCAGAAATAATGAAATACATGACCACCTTGGGGTGCCCACTGTTCAGGAAGAAATAGACAGATATAAAAGAAAATATTTGGACCGCTTGGCTTTTCATCCTAATGCCCTGGCAACAAAACTTCTTGAGCCTCTCACTGTGAAGAGGTTAAAAAGGAAGAATATAATATAGA
Source organism: Thaumatotibia leucotreta (assembly GCA_025490895.1). Lineage (NCBI taxonomy): Eukaryota > Metazoa > Arthropoda > Insecta > Lepidoptera > Tortricidae > Thaumatotibia > Thaumatotibia leucotreta. Next base: position 18,001 of record JALPQI010005268.1, on the reverse strand, counting down.
AGGATGGTAGAGGCGCTGGCTTCTCCACCTACAATGTCACCAGGCACGCAACCAATCAGCTTATAGTCTTACGACTGATCGCCGATGAAATATGAAAAAAAAATAAAAATAAAATAAAAGTAACCTATTCCTATTGCGAAGCTTATAATTATTAGTGGTACCCTGCTTCTGGTACAAATGTTTATTGGCGAATACATAAATACATATTTTATATAAGTATAATGAAGTTACAGTTAAAATTTTATTGCCAGTAAATAAGCTGCGATGGGTTTCAGGTACAGATGGACATCTTTCGATCAATCTAAGAGCCTTCTTTTGTTTGAGAAGGATTGAATTAATATTGGTTCCATTTCCCCAGACCTCAATGCAATACCTAAGTACACTCTCAAAATATGAAAAATACATTGTTAATAATTCTTCTTTACTTGCAATGTTTGCTAATGATTTCATTGCATAACATGCAACAGCTAATTTTGTATTGACCATGTCGATTTGGTTATGCCATCGCAAATAAGGATCAAGATCTACACCTAGGAATTGTACAGTCTCAGCTTTGTCAATAGAGATACTTTTACATTCAATGTCAGGGCTATTTACCCTTCTACAAAATATCATATACAAACTCTTGCTACAGTTCACTCTTAAGCCATTGGCCGTAAACCAATCCATAAGCTGCATCCAGGTTTTTTGCATATATGTGTTTAAGACGTCGGAATTTGGTGCATTTAATATTACACTAGTATCGTCAGCATAGAGATATGGGGAACCGTGGCATAAAATCTCTGGAAGGTCATTTATGAATATTATAAATAGTAGGGGTCCTAGCACTGACCCTTGAGGGACTCCAAACTTAACATGTCCAACGTTAGATTTTGTTGCATGACCGTTTAAGTGACTGTCCAGTTCGACATATTGGTAACGATTAAATAGGTATGATTTAAGCAATTCAAAAGCGACTCCGCGTATGCCATAGAAATCAAGTTTACAAAGGAGTATTCTGTGGTCAACACAGTCAAAAGCTTTAGTGAGGTCACAGAATATGCCCCCGCACGTGATGCCATCATTTAAGTGTGTCATTACCTCCATAACTAATTTACTAATAGCCGCCAGTGTGTTTCGGCTTTTCCTAAATCCATAGAATGCCCGTGGGCAACACCGGCCGGGTCGAATGTCAAATTCGTACAGCGTATTTAAGTATTAGATTTATATTATTTTACAGTATTATTTAACAAGTTATAGTGATAAAAAGTATTATTAGGAAGAGTGTTAAGTGTAATTGTATTATCTCATAAGTTGGTTTAGTGTAACATGTTGAATATTGACTACAAAATACAAGGCTGTGGATAACGACCAACGTTCAAGATTTGAAAATAGCATCGTATTTGCATGTATTTCAACGAAGATAATGAAAAGGGAGTATTGTTTTCATAATTTATAAGGCTTGTTGTTTAGATTATTTAATTGGTTTTACACCTACAGTAATTTTTAGTACCTAATGTTAATGACAAGGATAACCAATCTTAAATGTCAATAGTTTAACATATTTCTAGTTATAAATCTAATCATTTAGTCATAAATGTCCTCAAAACAGCTCAGAAACATCCTCATGAGTGATAGTGTAATGCAATACAGGGAATAACCACATCTATTTTATTGATCTTATTGATTCTTGTAGTCAAAATCAAATCACTGATCTCTGTTCATTTTTACATTGTTGTAGTCACATCATATTTCTAAAAGCACTGGAGTCCATTCTTATTTAACTCAAATATTAACCCGGCCAATATGTTTTCAGCCCAAATTACAAAACGAGTGACACGGAGGGACACTTTGGCTGCAAATCTCCAGCAAGCTCTTAAGGAACTGAAAGATGCCAATGAGTACAATAAAAAACTCCTTCAGGAACAGGAAGAGAGTGAAAAGCAATTTGAGTGTGTTGTTAGAGCAAACACTTCTCTCAAAAGTCAACTTGCAATCCAGGATATTGAGTTTGAGAACATACAAGGACAACGGGATGAACTTCAGGCTACAGTAGACCGGCTCGAACGATGCCATGACACACATGAGCAGGCATTGCAACGCATCAGAGATCTAGAGCAGCAGTTGGGGGAAATTGAGGCTCAACAAGAACGGGATGTTCGGTGCAAGTATTGCTCGGGGCAGCAACATAACAATTTAAGTATTTTTGATGAACTAAATAGTTTTCAGGAAGACCTGTTGCATGATAGTTTAGTGAATCCCCCATTTCTAGACACCATAGATTTAACAAAAACTGTACATCTAGACAGCGGTAAAATTAAATTAAAGGGTTCCAAAAAGATAAAGAGATACTTAAAATTAAAAAGATTTATTGATAAATCTAAGGTCTTATTAAACCGTCATAAATCTATATTTAAGGCCGTCATGTGTAAATCTGACAGTGTCGCCTTAACCAATCAACTATTGAATTGTCAAAACCAACTGGAGCAGACAATATATGAATTAAATCAACGCTCCAAGGAAGTGGAATTATTGGAGTTAAAATTAAATAATATCAACAATAAATACGAACTTTCCAGTAAAGCTTTACAGGAATACATAGCTTTTATGACTTCTGTTCTAGCACCCGAGAGCCGAATCCATCTGCGACTGGACTCGCCGCGACCATCGCCACGCCCGTCCTCGGCGGGCTCTCCCGCCCTGCCGCCGGCGACGCCGGGCTGCCGCACGCCGCGGCCGTCGATGCCGGCCTGCTACACGCCGCGGCCGTCGACGCCGGGCTGCCACACGCCGCGGCCGTCGACGCCGGGCTGCCACACGCCACGGCCGACGACGACAGGCTGCCATACGCCGCGTCCGTCGACGCCGGGTTGCGCCACACTGCGGCTATCCGCGCCTCATCTTTCGGCGCCGGCGAACCGTGCGCCGCGCCTTCTGCCGCCGCGCTTGTCGGCGCTGGGCTCTCCGGTGCCCTGCTTTCCCGCACCACGTCTGCTCACGCCGAGGCCCCCCGCGCCAAACTTGTCGGTGCCGGGCTCCCCTGTGCTGCACTTCCCTGCGCTGCACCCGGCGGACCCCGCCCCCCCCTCGCGCCGCCCCCGGCCGCCGCCGCGCCGCGCGCCCCGCCGCCTCTGACCCCCGCCGCGCCGCACACCCCGCCGCCCGCCCCGCCGCCGCCGCCCCCCGCCGCGCCACCCGCCTCGCCGGCGCCGCCGCGACTGCCGCGCCGCACCGTGCTGTACACGGACGAGGCGGGCGCCGGCCTCGGCACGCTGCTGGCGAACCGCCTGTCGCAGAGCGTCGTCAACACCTGTCTCCCGGGGGCCTCCGTCGACCGCCTGGTCGACTGTATGTCGGCTGACGTTTTCGACGGCCGCTCCACGCTCGTCGTGTTCTTGGGGAATAGTGTGGATGTCACTAAACGGGATGTCATAAGATTATCCGCTGCCCTGTCAGAGATCGACCGGCGGGGAGTTGGGAAAATAATTATCTGCGCGTTGCCTCACAGAATGTCCGGTGACGTAAATACAAAAGTGGACTATCTTAACTCTATATTGTATAGACTCTCTCTGTACGGCCGTACGATTTCGTATTTTGAAACGAATAATTTTATTGAAGATTTTATTATGCCGGTCGATAGAACATTCCTTCCTAGAAGATGCTTGCGTGATTGTGCCGATTTGTTGGCATACAATATTGTAGACCCCGTCGTGGCTAGCGCGACGGTCGTTAATAGTTGTAAGAGAACTCCGCCATTATATTGTAGCGCGGAATCCAAATCGGAGCCGTTGAAAAATTTAAACTAGCTCTTCCGACAACGTGTGATTTAACCGGCTCCGTGCCTACCGACCATAACGTTAGTATTAATTTAGTAAATGATGATCTGATTAACTTAGTTCACCAAAATATACAGGGTTTTAATAGTAAGGAACTCGAGATTGAGTTGTTTCTACAATCTGCTAATGTTGATATCCTTTGTATAACAGAGCACTGGCTTAAGAGTCATGAATTTATGTTTAACTTCACCGATCATAGTATAGTGAGTTCATTTTCCAGAAAGTCTTGTATCCGCGGAGATTCCTTGATAATGGTGAAATATAATTTGAAAAGTAAAGAACGTAAAGACATTGTTGAGAAATCTATTGAGCGACATATCGAGCTCGCTTGCGTTGAGTTGGAAAAATTTATTGTTGTGAGCGTGTACAGGCCTCCCTTGGCAGACTTTAGCTTGTTCGAATCAGTCATGGATGAAGTTCTTGCTAGTGTTTTTAGGAGTAAAAAATATATTATTGTGTGTGGCGATTTTAATGTTAACTTGCTTGAAAAAACACATACTTCGACAAGCCTTGTTAATACTTTTAAATCATTTAATTTAGTACATCTCTTTTGTGAACCAACTAGAATTACGCCAACCAGCGCAACTTGCATAGATAATATCTTCAGTAACAGCAATGCGATTAATAAGTCCATAATAAATAACTTAAGTTCTGACCACTGTGGACAACGTGCCTCCTTCAGGGGAAGAGTGGAAGAAGTTCCGCAAGAGTCTATGTGTAGACCTATTTCTGAGAAGCGGTTGGATTTATTTAATCAGAATATTGTGAAACAATTACGTCATATAAAGTTTGAACAGGAAGACCCTGACTGCTTGTGTTCCGAATTATTCCTTTGCATAAAAAAGGAATTTGATTCCTATTTAAAACAAAGAAACTCAAAGGCAAGGCACGAACTAAATTTGCTGATTGGGCTACACCGGATATTCATGAGAAAAGACGCCGGCTCTATGATTTATATCACCTTAAAGCCACAGATAAGAGGCCGGAATTTCTAGAGTATGTTAAGAATTATTCAAAAACTTTTAAGCGAATTTGTGTCGCAGCTAAAGCAGATTACCTGTCGAAAAAGATCCAGAATTCGAGTGATAAGATTAAAGCTGTGTGGCAAGTTATTAATAGTGAAACCGGAAAACGTCCGATCAAAGATCCGCACTACAGCTTAAAAATTAATAATGATTTAATATGTTCCGACCTTGAAGTGGCGGATGAATTTGAGAGGGTTTTTTCTAATATACCCGTAGAAACCACCAAATCATTAAATTCATCGCCAGATATAGCTAAATCACTTTTGGAGTCAAATGCAGTGGAATGTACTAATGTATTCAAATTTGATTATGTTACCCCAAACTTGGTAATAAAAACGTTCAAATCACTAAACGTTAAGAAAACTGAAGATCTCTGGGGCCTTTCGGTCAAAGTACTACATTCCATTATTGAATCAATTGCACCTTATTTAGCTGATATTTTCAACAGTTGTATAGATACTGGAGTCTTTCCTGATTTAACACGTTAACTGCGTAGCTGTATTTTGTATACTCGCTCACAGTGCGATACAACCCACGAGAGTCTTGTATATAACTTTCGCGCTGTGCGGTACAAGTCAATTATACCCTGTGCGAAGGGGTTGAAATTTTACTTAAAATATCTTTAATTACATATGCATGTGATATAATTTATTTTACCATTGTTTAATTCAATAACTAATGTACATTATATCCGTTTCGCCGAAGTTGAAGCCTAATCGTTTAGCTTTTATAGACGAATTAATTAACAAGTCAAAACTGACCTGTAACGCACAGCCAGGACGGGCATAAGTGAAAGTGTCGATGATTTGGTAGTGATGGGAAAGATAAACAAACAAATATGTCGATTTAATTGCTTATTTTATTTACCAAACATTTTTAAGTAAATGGTTAATTATTTACTCGTGAAATACGTTTTTCTCATACAGGTGTATTCAACAGGTCACTAATCATATCATCATTCATAGGTGTGTCTATCAAATTAAGTATGTGTTGATATTTTATATCGCTTAAAGAACCACATTCGCTAGCATTTCCGGGAAAATATATATTTTCTAGGATCGAATATGTGCAACGAGATGAAGGACTCACGTAAGTAGCTACATTTTTCTGATAAATTTTGAGGTAGATCAGGCGAAAAGGAAACTACTAAGTTACGTGTCTTACGTGGAGGCTTTTGTTTTAGTCTTTCGAATATTTTGTCTAACATTCTTCTTGACCGCTTTGTTCTAGACGCATTCATTTTTATACACGAAATATAACAAACGTGTGTATTAATAGTAGGATAACAACACTAATGCACTCTACCCTTACTTGCAGTGCTATACAAGGCTGTACAGAACAGGTCATATAGACCCTGTTCCGCACTGAGTAACAAAAACCATAATCTGGTGCGAAAAGGGCAACTGTGACTTGTTCATTTATTAATATTTTGCCGGGTAGAATGTAAAACGACAATCATAAATGTATACTTGACTATATAAAAAAATTAAAATGTCACGAGATTACCGTCTTCGCACCAGGGGGAAAACATGCATATCGGCCGTCGCACTAGGCGGAAGTTTAGAACCGGGTCAAAATGACCTGTTTCGCAGTGAACGTGTTATGAAACACAGCAAAATTATACCTTTGTTTAAATCAGGAACTAAAACAGACCCTTCAAACTTCAGACCAATTTCAATATTACCAGCGCTAAGTAAAGTTTTTGAAAAACTCATTCTAAATCAACTAGTTTCCCACTTTAATCGTAACAAATTGCTCAATAGTAATCAGTTTGGATTTACTAGTGGCCGATCTACCACTGAAGCCGGCGCTGTCCTCCTTAAACACATCTTTGACGCCTGGGATAAAGCTCAAGATGCTGTTGGAATATTCTGTGATCTTTCGAAAGCCTTTGATTGTGTTGACCATGAAACTTTAAAAAGAAAATTAAGCTATTATGGGGTTAAAAATGTTGCCCTTGAGCTTATATCTTCTTATCTTTCGGATAGGACACAGCGAGTGGTTATTAATGGAACTCAATCATGCGGGTCGCCTGTGGCTCTTGGAGTACCTCAGGGATCAATTTTGGGCCCTTTTTTGTTTTTGTATATATTAATGATCTTCCTAACCTTGTGCGAGAGAAACATGATATTGTATTATTTGCTGATGACACGTCACTCATATTTAAAGTGGATAGAAAAGAAAAGAGCTTTGATACCATTAATGAAGCGCTATCTACTGTTGTAAACTGGTTTACAGTAAATAACTTACTCTTGAACGCCAAGAAAACTAAGTGCATTAAATTTACCTTACCCAATGTTAAGCAGGTAAGCAACAGTATGATCAAAGTAAATGGTGAATCACTGGAATTTGAAGATCAGACGAAGTTTTTTGGGTGTGACGTTAGACTCTAAACTACAATGGCATGCACAGGTGGCAGCATTGGCCGGCAAACTCAGCTCTGCCGCATATGCAGTGAGGCGAATCAGGCACCTGACGAACGTCGAGACGGCTAGGCTGGTATACTTCAGCTACTTCCACAGTGTCATGTCATACGGGATTTTGTTGTGGGGGAAAGCGGCAGATATTCAGACCATCTTTGTGCTACAAAAGCGAGCTGTGCGCTCCATTTATGAACTAGGTGCTCGGGTCTCCCTTAGGGAGAAATTTAAAGAGGCACACATACTTACTGTAGCCTCCCAATACACCCTGGACAATATTATGTATGTTCGTAAAAACATTCATGAATTCAAGAAGAATAGTGATGTTCACAACTTTAACACTAGGAATAAACATAAGCTGGCTGTGTCGGCCCACCGTCTCCGTAAGGTTAGTGCGTCTTTCGTTGGGAACTGTACACGTTTTTATAACAAAATTCCTAGTGATTTAACAAATTTGCCACAGCATAAATTCAAGTCTCAGGTTAAGCGCTACTTGATAAGTAAGGCGTATTATACCGTTAACGACTTCATAAATGATAAGGATGCTTTTAAGCCAGTACCTTAACGTGTTCGGTAAATCATATACATAAGTGAATGTTTACTATCATACTAGTGTTTCATATTGTTACCATTAATTATAGATCTGACGTAAGATAGTCATTATCTTACAGTTTTGTTTTTTTTCCGTATTACTAATATGTAGTCTTGACACTTGGAGACTTTATACATCTCCGAGATTATCTTTTTATTTTTATTTTTCCTATTTTAATGTATATTATGTCGACACTTAGAGTCCTTTACACCTAAGTAATTTTAATTTTGTATTCAGATTTTCTGTCCTAGTTATTTCTATTTCTATTTTTTTTTTCTTGTGATAGTTGTCATATATGTAACGGGCAAGTACGAATATAAATTCTCATGAAACTAAATATGGTCAGCATTCATAGTATTTAAATTATAATATATTGTCTGCCTGATAGCTTGCACAGTCATGCTCACTTTAAGGTCTCTGCTTACGGTGGCGTCGTTGATCGGGTCGCCACTTTCCCGAAAGAAGGTTGAGGGAGGCGATGGCTGAGATACGCGTCATACTCGTGAACGGGTGCTGTTTGCGGAGACCGGTCTAATCAAGCTCACTCATGGCTTAAATTCAAACAATTTTCCTGCTGTTCTTGATATGAGAAATTGAATTCGCTACATGTTTGTTTATTTATGATTATTTAATATTATGACGCATGGAGACCTTATACATCTCTGAAACATTTAGTGAAATGTATCCGTTTGTTTTCTTTTTACTCTGACAACTAGAGACCTTTACATCTCTAGCAGTATAATAATGCTAATTTTAACGTTTAACTAAAAACAATTGTATGCCCTTTTACATATATCTTTACATCTATACATTTCTCAAAATTCATTAATTTTATATAATTGTTCTGACTATTACAGACTTCATCTCTAGTTAATGTACTATATCTGTATTTATATTAAATCAAATCTATGTTTCGTTTTTAATTAATGCATGTTAGCCGTAAGATGTTATAAAACTATTATTTGAAAAAAGAAAGTCCCGCTGAGTTTCTTGCCGGATTCTTCTCAGGCAGTGGTGTAGGGTTAGAACCGGAGGTAGTTTTTTTTCTCTCATTCGCTATTTAGTTTAACGATTCAAAAGCGCTCGTTGCTGGGCCTAATTGAATAAAGAATATTTTGACTTTGACTTTGACATATTGATGAGACGAAAAGAGACCATGATTCTCAAAATGACTTTGTACTCTAGTCGCAATACATTTTTCAAACACCTTGGCAAGGATGGGTAACAGAGATATGGGTCTGAAATTGTTCATATCGGTTTTGCTACCTTTTTTATGAATAACAATGACTTTAGCTGTTTTGAAGAGGTTAGGAAAGACACCATTAAGTAAACATTCATTGTAAATGATACAAAGCGGTATACATAGTAAATGTATATTATTCTTAAGAATTTTTTTGTCAAAGTTATCTGGTCCTGTAGAGTTTGTATTTTTTAGATCCTTAACAATACGAGTAACTTCCGGTTCAATAATAGGTGCTAAAAATATTGAGGGATTACAGCCTGGAACTCGGTTCTTAAGAGTATTCATAAAAGTGAAGTCATTAGGTCTTATTGTACTTTCCCCAACACTAACAAAGAAATCGTTAAAAGCGTTTGCAATAACCTCATCATTGTCAACCATAATGTTATTTAGCTCAAGGGAAATCTTTTCAGTCGTCTTCTGTTTCCCAGTGTTTTCTCTGACCAAGTTCCAGATTGCCTTGGTTTTGTTTTTAGCTTTTGAAATAGTATTTCTTACATGAATTTTTTTAGCGGTAACTAGAACTTTCTTGAATGTCTTTTTATATTGTTTATAGTAGGCCATGAAAACATTATCATTGTTGTTTCTAGACATCGCAAGTAGTTTTCTTTTGGTGCGGCTGGAGTGTTTAATACCTTTGGTAATCCAAGTTTTTGACCTTTGCTTACAAACTATATTTTTATATGGAAAATATTTAGATGCTAATAGATTTACTATGTCATAGAATATTTCGAGCTTTTTATTACAATCAGTATCTGTAAATTCCAGATCCCAATTTATGTTTTGGAGCTCATCTTGAAAGGCCTGAACTGATGCACTATTATATACTCGTTTTTTTACAACATTTTGTTTACCAGAGTTACGATGTAATAAATCCGTTACTGTTATAAGTTGTGCATCATGATCTGAGAAAGAGCATGGAACAACTTGTGCATCCGAGTAGTGCTGGCAATTAGTTACGATGTTGTCAATTGCAGTAGAAGACTTTTGCGTGATTCTAGTGGACTCAGTTATGGTTGGCCTAATGTCATATTCTAGTAATACCTGTAGCAAGACTTTGGTCTTACTGTCATCTGGGTCCCCAAAGTTTACATTAAAATCGCCAGCTATAATAACACGACGTGATTTTAAACTGCTAAGATATTCTTCTAAAATTGTCATAAATTCATTTAAATTTGAGTTAGGACTCCTATACAACACTGTAAGACACAATTTTGAAGAAGGTGAAAAGTCTAAACAAATGGACGAAACTTCAAAAACTTTTTCACGAACAAAAGAACTGACGTCAATAACCTTATAATTATTTACAAAATCTGACCGAACAAAAATGACTGTGCCACCTCCTCTTGAGCATGATCGTGACGACTGTGAGGCAATCGTATACCCAGGTAGTATTAAGGAACGGTGTTCATCGGGTTCTAGCCAAGTTTCTGTCAACAATATTATATGTGGTTTTTCTCTTAAGTCTAAACTAACAAATGCTTCTAAACTCAGCAATTTATTACGAAGCCTATTGATATTGAGGTGCATGAGCAGCACCTTACCTAGTTTATATTTATTTACACAGTTATTTAAATTTAAATTACTCCTAAAAAAGTCAGTCCATTATAGAGCCGTTCATTAATTTTCTTAAGGACAGTGTTTATTGATGTAGCAAGTTTATATTTGCCCGTCATCTTTAGTTTATAGCCGTCATTCTTATAGTCAACACATGTGATGTTTCGGTCAATATTTTGTACATGCACAAAATCATATTTTAACAAGTTGTCATGCAAGAGACTATTGACTTTACTAACAAAAGAATTAAATCTAAAAGCATTTTCATTTGTACTACTTGGGATATGGCATACCATGACATTACAATGGGAAAGACATTTGACAGTTTCCTCAATCATGGCAGTTGTTTGGACTGGAGAAAATATGTTATAGTCGCTACCCCCGCACATAATAACTACACAATCTTTCTTAGTGAACAATTTGGTCTTATTTTTTAGATCTTGGAGTACTCTATCAGTGGTTCCCAAATTGATGACATCAGCTGTGAAATTATAATCGCTCCTACGAATTCTTGATAGTATGGAATATAACCTACCAAATCCCACCATTCAAGGTTTTCAGTGGCTTGTGTATGTGTAACACGTTGTTTGAAAAGTTATAAAAATGTACGGACGTATACTTGAAAGCATCTTCGTCTTTTGGTCTTATTTCACGTGTTATGTAATATAACCAATGTTACTGGAATTTATAGTAAGCCATTTGATTTATTTCATGGTCGAATTTACTGCACGTAATATAGGCGCTAGTGCTACATTTCAATTAACATGACATTGCAATGTATATGTATAGCAAGTAAGTGGATTATATGGATACTATTACCCCTTATAAATTCGAATTATTTTATTCCAATTAAATATTATTGTACGTCCTACACACACTTTAAAATAAATTATTGTCTTTATATAAATCTCAGCAGTAACTCAACCCTTTAAATAAGAATTTAAATAGATATATTTTGTAAAATTTGCAGCTGTTTCTATAAACTAATTTTAAAATTGCTAACCGAAACAATTTATAATCTTACGGCCTTATTCATAAAAAGTTACGCGCCCGCTGATGGGTCGTTGTTGACCGGATGGCTAAAAACGTTATTCATAAACGTTCAATAGCGCTATTCAGCCGCTCAAACCTACTATAAATCCCCCGAAAGTTATAGAGCCGAGGACCCTTCTATAACGGTCTTATAACTTCTTATTTAACAAGATGGCTGCCAAAATTTTGATCAGCTGATTTTTGTCAGGTGCATAACCATGCGTTTAAAGTAGGCAGAAGAGAAAAGATAAAGGTATGAAAGTCTGATTTGGTGTAGTTTTTTATATCGTCTATTCATCTGATTATTATTAAATATGTATCCAGAGATACTTAATTATATTTAGATAGGTATTTAAAATAAATATCCGATGATTTATTGTAAGTAGTTACGCAGTTTCGATTTTCTCTACATGCAACATTACACGAATCAGAAATGGTGGGAAAACTAATCTCCAACTTTTTTAATTTAAAATTTTGTTGATAGTTTTTCAACCATTTCAACTTCAACGTCAATACGCAGTGAGACTCCATCATGCAGGCCTTAAACGCTATTGATGCCATAAATAATTTGTGTAATCCGCCGCGGCGTCCAAAAATATATAACATAAGGGCAGATCCCATTGAGGATCTGCCCGATGTTGAATTTAGGCGCTTTAATAAGGCGACTGTTTTGTATATAGTAGAGTTGGTGAAAGAAGACCTGAAGAAAGATCGCAGAGGAGCTGGCCTCACACCAGAACTTCAGGTTCTAACTGCAATTAGGTGTTGGGGTAGCAAGGAAGTAAATATTTATTTATTACTTACCCGTACTACTAACTGCCCATACCTAGGTACTAACTAGCCATACAATTATGTTTCGTTATCTGACCGTCATCGCAAGTACCTAATCATAAAGCTAACTGTTTTTATTAGTTACCTAGGTAAAAGAATACGTAGTAAGTACCTAATAATTTCAGGTTCAAGATGATGATAATATAATTATTTGAGATAAAAGTAAGTAACAAGGAATTAGGAAATATTTGCGAATTCCCGCCAGACAGCTGTCAAACTTTTTTTTAATTTGCGGTGAGACCACATTTTTGTCTATGATTTTGTCAAGGCGCCAACATAACGCGTCTAATCCGTTCAACAGCGGCTCAACAGTTATCGGAGAGATATTGAGCGTTTATGAATAACACTTCTTATAAACCGTTCAACAAGACTTATCGGCTCGATAACTATTGGGCCCCTCAAACCTTCAACAAGGAATTTTTATGAATAAGGCCGTTATAATTTTTGCAACTTACTTACCTACTACAAGATGCTTAGCCGAGTTGCCAATCGCTAACTCTAAGTTGCGTATCAAGGAGGTTGGAACTCTTAGGGCGCCTATAGAGAGACGGCGTGACAGACAAATCCCGTGCCGCGCATATGCGTTTTACGCATATGAGCTGTCAGTACCTCTCGGGACGTCATGGGTATATAAACTATTAAAATATACCAAGAATGCCACATTGCTCTGTAATCTGGTGCAGGAACCAGTCTACGTACGTTAATAAACAAAATTCAAACGTTTCCTGTCACAGGAAACATAAGTAAAAAAAGTTATATTAAATTCAATATAAAATTAGTATGGGCGAGAGACATAGTGAAGAGACACGACGCTGAATTTGTTATCGATAGTCTATGTAAACTCTTACAACTAAACGGTGATAAACAAAATTCAAACGTTTCCTATCACAGGTAAGTAAAAAAAGTTATATTAAATTCAATATAAAATTAGTATGGGCGAGAGACATAGTGAAGAGACACGACGCTGAATTTGTTATCGATAGTCTATGTAAACTCTTACAACTAAACGGTGTTAGTAGAAATTCAAAAGGGAATTCTTACCCTTAACACTTGTTGTTTAACTTTAACCTTAAAGCTAACAACTTAATGTATCAAATTCAAATTCAAAGGTTAGGCTAGGTTTTTCTTAAAAATAATTTCGTCATCTATCAGCCTTAGTGACTTCGGTAAACAATTATATATTTTCGGCGCCATTCCGAAAATACTTTTTTGGAAAAGAGCCGATTTACCGGGTACTGGAAGTATCTTGTCACAGTTTCGAGCCCCCGTAATGTGCGTGAATAAGTGCATATTTATTTTAACAAAAAGGGCTGTTTCGAGAATGTACAAATCAAATACAGTGAGCAGTTTAAGTTGCTTAAAATATGGTCTACAGCTGTCAGTGCGTCTTAGCTTACAAATGGATCTAATGCACCGTTTCTGACCTTTATGAACATCAGTGGCATAGCTGGAATTGCCCCAGAAAATAATCCCGTACCTTAAGGCTGAAGATATATAGCCATGATAGGCAGACATTACAGCATCATGGTTTACGATCTTGTTTAACATAAACAAAGTGTACGAATATTGGACTAGTTTGTTACAAAGAATGTCAGTATGTGTACTCCAATTCATTTTATCGTCAATATACAATCCTAAGAACTTTGTGGAATGAGTGCTAGCAATATTATTATCTCTGAATGTCACATTAGTAATATCTTCAACCTTCCTTTGACTGAAGCTCATAATTGATGTATTTTGCAGATTAATTTTTAAATTGTTCTCTTCCAACCAGTGCACTAAAGACTCTAAGCAACCAGATATTTCATTCTTATTATTCAACACAATAGTGCAGTCATCAGCATATAAGACTGTGGGATATGAGATAGCTCCAGGGAGGTCATTAACATACACCAAAAAGAGTAAGGGGCCCAAGATGCTTCCCTGAGGCACTCCAAACGTAACTAAACTATCGCCCGAAAAATGTTCTGATTCTATTTTAGTCAGAGGCGATGTTCTAGTTATGCATGTGCGTTGAAATCGACCGGTGATGTAAGATTTTATCAAGTTGTGCACATTGCCTCGTACCCCATATAGGTATAGTTTGTCTAGCAGTATTTTGTGGTCTACATAGTCAAAAGCCTTGGTCAAATCAATGTAGACCGCAAAAACTGGACGGCTTTCATCCATTCTCGAGTATATTTTTTGCAAAAAGCTATAAATGGCAGAATTAATAGACATATTTTTCCTGAAACCTTTCTGTTCATTGCACAAAATTTTGTTAAACTCAAAGAAGCTGTACAGTCGGACGTAAATCGCTTTCTCAAAAATCTTGGAAAATATTGTTAACAAAGCTATCGGTCTATATGAATTCATGTCTAGTATTTCTCCCTTTTTAAAGAGCGGTTTAATAATTGTGATTTTGAGTTTATCAGGGAAAGATCCTTCTTCTATACACTTATTAACTATGAAACTTAGCACTGGAGATATTATAGTTGCTACTGCTTTAATTATTTTAGTTGTAACTGCGTCATAACCCGTGCTTGTTGTATTTTTAAGATCATAAATTATTTTAAGTATTTCATTAGAATTGGTAGGTTTCATGTATAGCGAATTGTATCTATTATTGTAAGTACGTGATAAGGTTGTCCTTAACATTTTTTTAGATTGGTCCTTAGCCTGATTTAAGAAAAAGTTGTTAAAATTTTCAGCGATCTCATTTGCATCATCTACTTGTTTCCCGTCTGCTACAATTGCTGAAAGATTATCTTTCGGAAAATTAGTATCACTATTATTTATAATTTTCCAAGTGGCTTTAACTTTATTTTCAGCAGTAAGAATATTGTAGTTGTTTTGACATTTCTTAGTTTGTTCGATCACTTGTTTCAGTTTTTTAGAATAAGTTTTATATTTAATTTTATCTGTTTCTTCTTTGGTTGATCTGTATGTCCATAACATTTTCCTCTTGTCCGACAGCATAGTTTTATTCCGCGTGTGATCCATTTCGGTTTTTTTGTAGTGTACATTTTAATTCGGATAATAGGAAAACAAAGATCATAAAGAAGTTTAAAAATGTCAAAGAAACTATTATACGAAGCATTTGCGGTATCTGCAGAATAAGTTTCGCTGAAGTGAAGTTGGCTTAGGTAGCCGGCGAATTTAGAAATGTTATCCTTAGAGTAGTCACGTTTAAATATATACCAGTATTTGTACTTGCAGTGTTTTTTCACTGGACATCTTAATACTTGAGCATTGTGGTCCGATAATGCAAATTCGTGGAGAGCAACTGTGCAGCCACGAACATTGTGAAGAATATTGTCTATACAGGTATCGCTGCATAGACGTGTAGGTTTATTTACTGATAGCTTCATATTATAACTCTGTGCTATGCTCCTAAATTCTTTACTGCATTTAGTTTCTTCAAGAATATTAATATTAAAGTCACCGCATAATATTAACTTCTTGTGATTGTCATAGCTATATAGATTCAAAATGTCGTCAAGATTATTAAAAAATATGTCAAAATTATAACTAATCCTACTAGGCGGTCTATAAATACAGAAAACAGTTATGTTGAAGTCAGTCAATTCTATAGCACAACATTCAAAAACACACGAAATGCAGTATTTTGATGCTGTGTCTATTACTTTATAATTTATTCCATTTCTTACAAGTATGCATACACCTCCATGTCGAACCGCTCTAGTAAAATTGGACGATAGTTTAAAATTTAAGATATTTAACATGTCAAGATCGTTGTTTATCATGTTATGCTCGGAAATGCAGAGAACATCAATTGGCTTATTATTACTTGAAAGATCATTCAGAGCTAGGCTTAGGAGGTCAGATTTATTTAGTAGTCCATCGATGTTTTGATGCATTACGTTGATGTGTTTAGTGACGAAAAAATGTGTCGTCGCCAAAGTTATTATAAGGTGGATCATTTACATCATTTATTATATTGTTTTTATTACCATTAAGTATCATATTCTTATCATTGTCGAAAGTGTCATTATGTATATTATATGCTAAGTAATTAATATCGATGTCATTTAAGAGGTAAGCTAGGTCATTAATAACAGTTCTCATACCGTTATTATTTAAAATACCCAAACGACCTGCAAACATATTTTGGCCGTAATCTAAGTTTTTATTGGAGTCCATAATCCATGCATATTTATGAGTAATCACATCTAAGTGCAACATGTTGTTGAAAACTTCAATCCTGGTATTGAAAATGTTTGAGAAATCACCAGATCTGTAGGTAGGAGCACATAAAATAAAGTTTGTGTGAGTAAGGCCATGAAGCTTTTCACGAATGTGAGCAATTAAATTGTGATACTTGCATGTAGATGTAAAATCATTATGTCCTATAAAAATTGCACAATAGTCAATCTCGGATATTTTTTTTGTCGTTTCTTTAATGTTTTTTAATAATTCCTTAACTCCTCCACCTGGAGTGATAAAGTGACATATTTCAAAATTATTGCTAAAGTTATTAAGAGCCATATTTGTGATTTTATTTTTGTTGTTTGCACTCAATATGTACATTCTCCGTTTATTTGTTATATTGAGGTTATAAATATAGTTGTATTGTGGTTTCGAAACACTTTCTTCTAATGTTCTTGCTATTGAATCACTTTGCGATTGCTGAATGGTTAGTTCCAAGTCTTTTATCTTTAAATTCAAATTTACTATTTCGTCGTTCGCTTTATTTAGTTCTGTTTGGAGTAATTGTATTCTCTCCTCAAGATCATTAAGCTTGGGACTGGCCGTGCTGCTTGCTGGACTATCTATACGCCTTTTCCTGTTAGGTGTTCGTCGATTTTGTAGGGGTGGAGATGTGCATATTGTTTTTAAAGCTTGTATCTCTTGGGTTAGTCTACTCATTTGTCTTTTCAAGTCGTTGTTTTCTATTATAAGGTTTTCCAATTCGTTTTCTGTGCTACTTAGCTTTAAAGTTAGGTCGGTCACTTGAGCCTTCAAATCTTGCGCTTCGGACGGTTCGCACATAGTGTTAGCGCTCCTTGACAAGATATCTTCTAGTAAGGAAGGATTCGATTGACTCGTCGTCACTGTCAAACTCACGAAAGGATTCCTTGGATTTAGATTTTGTGAATATTTTTTTATTTTGCATATCATTATCATTTTCATTGTTAGTGTGGTTGGTATTGTCAGAATTTGTTATATTGCTAGTATTATTAGGAGTATCTGTATTAATAAAAGTTTCTATGTCAGCGGGATCTGAGGTTTCGGTAGTATTTAGAACTTCATTGATGTTAGGGGCTTCGTTGGCAGAATTCGCTTTTTCCGTAGGTTCAGTATATGTAGGAGTCCTGGTGGTGTTGGATGTGTTGCTGGTTTTTAAAGATTTGACCACACATGCCCTTTTCTTCTTAGGGGTTTCATTTGTGATGATATTCGCCTTTTTGTTCACAGTTTGTTTTTTACACAATACTTGTGGTTTCTTTCTCGAGGTAATGTTGGAACCTTTCGCTTTTTCTGCTGAC
>JALPQI010005267.1:0-71864 GCA_025490895.1 Thaumatotibia leucotreta | reverse complement strand
TGGCTAAGCAAGGTCAGTAAACTTTGTAATTGAAAATAAAAATGGCAAAAACGGAACCCTTATAGTTTCGCCATATCCGTCTTTCCGCAGCATAGCTCAGTGGCCGTTAATACTAAAAATCTGCAATTTGGTACAGGTATACATATTAATCATGCCAACAAAGTGGTACAATAAAAAGTAGAAAAATATGTTTTTTTTTCGGGTTCCTTCCCAACTGGTGAAGTGGGGATGATTTTATTTATTTGCTGTAATCCTAGTTCTAATCACAGAATAGGTCTCTTAAAAAAAATAAGGGTCTTAAAAGAAAGTCAATATTTTCGGAGATAATCACTCCCGAAGAAAAAAAATTGTGCCCAATATAACTTTTGATTCTTAGTTCCAAAAAATATGAAAAAAATCATGAATAGTGGGCTTATAGAATACTTTAAAATAAAACTATTTTGAATATAATCTGGCCAGCAGTCTTTGAATAACTACGGAACCCTACACTGAGCATGGCCCGACATGCTCTTGGCCGGTTTTTTTCTTAACATAATGAAGGGCACTTTTTGAAATGTCTTATCTCAAAATCTATATAACTTACGGTCATGGTGAAGGTTAGCGTTGAAAATTTCCGGATTAAATGGCGAACATCTTCTCTCTAAACAGCTTTTCTAAACAGCTCGTTTTTTTCCGGATTTTTTCGAAACAAAATCAATGAAAGTTTCCACTATAATTTTCAACTCTGAACCAATGCGAATTAGACCACATTTTCACTTTTACCTTGATAACGCGATGTCATCGAAGAAAAGTCAATTGAAATAGTTGGCAAGGAGTGACAGTGACATTGATTAAATTTTCATATATCGCCGAAAAAACCATTTGACTTTTTGCAACGCTCGCTTAAATCCTTTCAAATTTAATATTCTTTCTAAGATAAAGATAATAGTTTTTTAATTAAACGTCAAAAACTAAAAAAACTCCGATCACTTTTTCAGTTTTTTTTACGTCCTATGCCGAAATTATTTTTTTATTTTTCTTATAAAGTACATGCATTTTCGTACATGCCTAAAGGTAAAGGGCCTATATCATCATCATCATCATCATCAGCCTATGTGAGTCCACTGCTGGACGTAGGCCGTATTTCCTATTAACTATGCGTATAGACGCATTAGGAGGTAAATGCCCATAAGGGCCTATATAATATACTAAAATTGCAGCTTTGCAACACGACTTGCGATTTGTTGTTTTTCGTAGCTATATTAAGCCGAAAACTTTAGCAAAAGTCTAAATAACTCTAAATAAAGTTTACAAGAAAGAGTAGGTACTTTTTGTAGAAAACTCGAAACTCTAGAACTATAAGACCTATGGTAATGCTTTGTAGCTCAACTTGTTGAAAATTCATTTATCTTTAAACGCTTTCAACTTATGATGTCAAAAAACGTAAGGTTTTTTTAATAAAAATCAGAAACTAAAAAATAACCGTAAATTTCGCAGTTTTGCGCGTACTACATAGCTAGCACAACTTTTTTTTGCTTGCAAAATGTGATTTTATAGCGTCCTATGGTGTCTAAACAACATACCAAAAATGCAGCTAAGTATACTGCAGGCTTTGCGAGTTTGATGTAAAGTTTGACCGTACTATAATCCCAAATAGGATATTTACGATACAAGTGCAAGAAAAAAACTTGAATTAGCAACAAATTCTCTACCAAATTAAATGACAATTTCACAATGACAGGTTAATTGATAGGCAAAATTGTTGCCATGTAAATAACATCGAAAAAATGCGTGTGCAAAGTTATGTCAGACTCTACGAATTTCCTTTTCTCACGTATATCGTACAGTCAAGTGCAAAAATAAGTATCGAAAGAATCCGTTCATAAATATGTTACGACGTTCTTATTACACAGAATTATAGTGCACTGGGACATATTTTTGAACGTTTTTGTATACCCTTATTTTGTCTTCGACTGTACTACGTTTTTCAGTACAGATGACGCTCCGAAGTTTCGAGACAAAAAAATTAACCACTTCTCGCACTAGCACGTAAATAAGCATCATCTGTACTAAAATACATACGTATATTGCAACTTTATGTCACGACCCATTATTAGTTAATTTTCCACTGCATTACAATGCAGTAGTTCGTTTATACGTATTTACGTTATGCTTCGCCGGCAGCGAATTACAACGCTACGTTTCTTATTGCTTCGCTTCGAGGTTTATTGCTTCCACGTTGTAACAGGGGTTTTGCTTTTTACTGGTATCAAAGTCTAGAATATGGGTATAGTTTGTATGGTTATGAAGTTATGATGTTGATGACCTAGTTTTTAATTTAACGTCCATGGTTGCCGTAGGTATACACGGTGTTACGTCAGTATTCCGAAAGATTTTAATGCTGGATTCCTGATCATATTTAGAGTCTTTAATGTTATATAAAATTTCCTGGATTCGGCTTGGTTTCAGAGATAATCAACCTTTTTTCGAAATAAGTTTTTCGTCGTCATTTAACTTCTTTTGGATTACAATGCTACCACAATGTGTTCTAATATTGCCACACCTTTTGCCTGACAATAAAAAAATACGAATAGATTTGACGAAATAACCTCGACCTAAAAAAAACAATTGAAATAAATAATTTAAACAAATTGTTGTTGTGATAAAAAATACTGGAAATGTTAAAAAGTATTCAAATCGACCTAAAAAAAAAAGAAAAAAAAAATTTTTTTTTTGGTGGAATTGACATTTTGTCTCATAATATTTTTTGTTTATTTTGATGTCTAGAATGCATAGTTAAAATCTTTCGCAATGCTCGCGTAACACCGTGTATTTTAAATACCTATCTATAGTTATGCTATGCAAGGAATACGAGTATAGAAGCGGGAAACAGCCATGTACCTAAACTTTGCGCTAACTAACATTTAAAATAAATAATTAACAAATATCTTGGGACATCTCACACAAATCAACCTAGTCCTACGGTTTTAAGCTTAGTGTAACCTTAAGTGTAAGGCTTGTGATGTGGGTACGAGGCGACAATATATTTAATAGATACATACATACAGATATATACGGCTGATTTTACAATTCTCAGATAAAGTTAGTCAAAAAAGGATAGAGCTAACAATTTATTTGACAGATACTGTTAACTGGGGATTGAAAAATCAGTAGGTACAGTAGGTACTTAATGTTATTATTGAATGATATGGCAACGCGAATCAAATTATGCATACGTAAGTGAAACAATCTACAGTTCGTATCTACTCCGAATATTTAATAGAGTGTATCGAAAGTATTCGGCTGGTGACTGTAGGATACCTAAATAGTACCTTGTGCATTGTATTCTGGCCATTTTCCGCAACTCAACATTAAATGAGTCTATTTTGTGTGGTTCCAACGCTGGCCCAAGATTTACTTGTTGGGGACTTCTCATACATCCTTGAATTTCTTCGCAGAAGTATGCAGCTAGGTTTCCTCACGAAGTTTTTTTTCACCGAAAAGCACTTGTAAAGCATGATACAAGCCATGGTCTCCGTTCCTCCCACTGCTTGGGCAAACTAGACACTATAATTAGAATATAAAATAACTTCTTTTTTTTACCGTAAAAAAGTGAATAAAGCTTTATTGCTCACGTCACTTCTCTGACTATGATGCTACTACTGCATGTGTTTAGTACGCTCGAGGTTATTAAATGTGCACAGTGTAATTTAATTACCACGAGCTTCCGCCGCGTTACTAACGTGGACTTACTTTTGTGCATCCCGCTCGTACTCGCGCAATGGTGCGAGCGAGCCGGATATCAATGAATAGAAACTAAGTATAGCAGCTCTAATCATGGTAAGGGTACAGTTACGTATGAAAAATACCTAAGATATTTATTAGTAGTTTCTTTCGATAGGTAGTATTTTTGCATTTGAATGTACCTGGGGATGTATGATTTCTGGGGGAGGCCTATGTACAGCAGTGGACGTCAATTGGCTGATGATGATGATGAATCTTGCATTTGAATGTACCTACGCACATAAACAATTGTTTTCATTCCGAATTCCGATACCTAAACAGCAAAGGAAATTACCTATCCCTACCTAACTATTTTTGTTGTACATTGTATTGAACGAAGGTGAAAATATGTGTAGGGTAAGTTGTGGATGAATGACACATCTAAATTTCAAACCATTGTATCTCTGATGTTTTTGAAGTTACGAGTGAGATATTGTGTTCGAAGATAAACAATTTAGTTGGCTATCGAATCGCATTCTTGGTTTCTACTTATTTTCAATAGTATATGTGTTATACAACTTTAAACAAAAAAAGAAATTTGTTTCATTGTGTCCTCGTGCATGTATTCAATGAAACACCTGATTTTTTACATTGAAACAGATGTAATAAATCCGATGAACTATGAAACAGACTTAACCAACATTGGAACTGTGTTATATGAAACATGTATATAAGTACGCTTGCAATGAATACAAACTAAAGGAAAGTTAATAATAACGGTAGGCTGGAGTAGGCTTAGTTTAGTAGGATTCCAATTTGTTAAATGATTAATAATACCACTGAAAGATACATGAATCCGAAAGACTGTTTCATTGTATACAACCCAAGTTTCATTGTAACTTAACAATGTCGTCGATAACTACGACATATTGCAAAAAAAGTTATGTTTTATGTGTCCTCGTAGTATGACTGCAACCCAGTCGAACGCGGGAGGGTCCTGGGCATCTCCACGATAGATATCATACACTTTGTGATAACATAAATATCATGTTGTTTTATTGTGTACGTATGTTTTATTGTTAACCATATTACTTAAACTATTGCCATCAATGAAACATTCAACTTTTTAAACTGTCCTATCTCAGCCAATTTGAAAGTTAAAAATCGTATATTTTGCCATTTAATAGACTAATAGTCATCATTCTTTATGGTGTTTAAAAAGTGGCTCTAATTCTGAAAATTGCGTATATATTCTTAAAACGTTTTTGAAAAAGTGTATTGTTTCAATGTGTACTAATAAATAGTGTTCAGTGAAACACCGTGAGCTGTTTCATTGTAAACAAAAAATATCACGGGTAACCAACATTGAAACAGAGTTACATAAACAGTAGCCAAATAGGTTATTATATATTATGTGGTTGTTTTTAGTAAAAAGTACTGATTTTTGGGAAGATTAATTTATTAACGAATCTTTATGTCATTGGCGCATTCAGCAAGCGAAAAATTTAATGAAAACAATGACATATTAATACAGTACCTATGTAGTAACAGAATGATTTAAAAGATAAAAAATATGTTTTATGACCACTATTACTACGCATATAATTTTACGAAATAATTAATATATAATTTTATAATATAATTATACTAGTCACCAAAAAATATTAAAAATGTACTACTTAGACTCACATAACCAGGTATTCACCAGCAGGAGCTAAAGTGACCATTTTATTGTACATATAAAATTTGTCACTCTAGCTACTGGTCAGTGTTTAACCCTAGGTTATACAAGTGGGCCTTAATAGGTTGATAATGAGGTGCTAAACATGAAACATGTTTAAATGAACAGTCTCATAGAATAGTAACCTTTTGCAATTTCACATTTGGTGTACAATAAAACTATACAGTACACAACGAAACATGGACCTGTTTCATTGTACATTACATAAAAATGTTTCATTGTGAGACACCAGGGTATTATTTTAAACTAAATAAAAAAACGAGGCCATAACTTGAACTAATTTTAAAAGTATTAAGCTTAAGATAAACTTGAATATATATACAATACGACAAAAATATAAATACTACCAAACTATTCTCTGTATTCTTGCAAAAAATTACGAAATATAAATAAAAATTGTTACTTTTCCTGGTTCAATTCGCTTTGAAGCATGTAGCGACGTGCTCCTTCTGCGATCGTCGCTCGCACCCTGGGGAGTTGTGGAGGGTCCCTAAGCTCGTCCTTGTTTGATAGACGGGGCTAGCCGTTAAGGTCAGGTTTCCAAGATATCGCAAAGTTTCATTGTGTCCGTTTGTGTCAATGTTCCACAACTAACCCTATTCATTTAAAGTCGACTGTAGTAACGCATTTTTTTGCATGTTATGTACCTATCCATTATCATGCAATTATATAGTGGTTGTTTTAATTAACATATTTGCTTTTTATGTACGTTTTATAATGAATCAATTAATTCATTCTGTTAGCGCTGTAGTCTATTAGAACAGTAATGTTATGTTAACGAAGCTTCTAAGGAATGCATAATGCATTTCTTATTGTTCTGAGTAGATCTAAAAATAAATGTAGGTACCTACAGAGTTAAATTCAAATTACCTATTTCTGTAGTTTGTAAACTTATGATGTCCTGTGTTTGAACAATTCTCAAAAACAATTAATTGAATAAGGCACTACTTTGCGGAAGTCCATATTAAAGAACTTTAACCCTTCGTCCATTATACGGACGGATACTTATCAAACACAGACAGAATTCATAATTTGAATTAAAAATCCATTGTATGATCCTTAGCGACCACACACGAACCACAGCCGAAGGGTGAATTCTCAAAAATTTTGTACATACAGTTAGATTAAGTCTTCGATATTGATAAAAAAAAATGGTAGACTGGTAAAGTCAATGATACTGAGCAAGATCCACCACATTTCCCAAAATGTCCCAAAAGTTTTGTATGAAACTTTATTTTTTTATTATCAAAAATCTATAGGAATCTGGCAACAAAAAAGATATATTCGATACAAACGTTTGGCCATTTTGGGAAATGTATTGGTTTTTGTGCTCAGTATCATTGACTCTACCAGCCAACCAATTTTTATAAATATCGAAGACGTGATCCAAATGTACTTTTAAGGAATTGCTCGTCGAAGTCGTCGTTGCTGTCACGTTCTAAAAAATATACGAATGCGAAAGTGACGCATAATCCTAATCTGTATAATCACCAAATTAAAAACTGACTTCATCCGATTTCTCCAAGATCCCCGATTTGTTTCCATCATTGGTTTCCTCAAATCCTACTTTCTGAATACAAATTCTTGTAAATGAATGAAAATTACCAAACGCGCCATACATGTACCTATAACATTTGAAGAGATCCCTCGATTCCTCTAGATCCCATCATCAGGGGGGCGATTTTTGAGATTCGAACGCTCGAATCTTTCATTCGAAAATGAATAAAAACGATGAAATGCTATTTTTGAGATTCGAGTGATAGAAAGTTCAAAAACGACTGCGGTTGACCATTCGTATTCAATTCTATTGATAGAAATTGGATGAGTGCGTAAATACTCCAATAAAGTGTCACTGTCAAGTCTGTCAACTGGGACCCTACCGCGAACCACGAACAAAGTGTTGGCTCTCTCTCGCACTTGTGAATTCGTACGTAAGTGTGATATAGGCAACACTTCGTTCGTGGTTCGCGGTAGGGCCTCTGTTGATGTTTGTTTGTGTGCACCATAGATTATAATAACATTGATCGTAGATTTACGTTCCGATTCACTAGCGGTACATGTTTTTTTATAATAAAAACCGTTAAATAATGTTTAATATGCTATAATTCATTATTATTTTTAGCTGGAATATAAATTCCGACGTCAGTGTGTCATAATTTAGCTTTATTACATTAAATTAAAAAAACCGGTAAATATCGACTTTCTGCGTGCAACGTGTCGCAAAGATATCGATAATCAATCTCTAGCTTTTCGAGTGCGACTTTCAAAAATAGGGTATATTGGCTTCATTCGAAAATAGTCATGAAAAATTTTGCCATTCGAATTTGAATTCGAACGGGAATTTGAATTCGTGCGATAGAAATTCAAAAATCGGCCCCCTGACCGCAACTTGGTGCCAACGGGACCATCTCAGGGTTATACACGTTCGATAACAAAAAAAAATAAAATCGGTTCACGATTCTCGGAGATATCGGGTTTTTTTTTATTGTATGTATGTTACATACAATAAAAAAAAATCAGAGAACCTCTTCCTTTTTTTGAAGTCGGTTAAAAAGCGAGACTCTCATAAGACACCCGGACTAATTAATGCGTAATCAAACTAAGCAAACGCCTGAAAATATTCAAGAATAACCATGGAAATTCCGTACCGTTCCTGTCACAAGGCCGGCATGTAAAAATATCCCGGCGTGGCTCATTGTTTATTTGTCATTGCACCTTATTTACCCGCCGGTCGGCTCGGTGCGGATTGTTTGATTTTTTAAAACGACGCCATTTTGAGTCGTTTGTTTTGGCCTTGGGACCAACGTGATCTCTTCACCTTTTCGACACCACGTCAAATACAAAAGCTGACTCTCAGATACCAAGTTACCAAAGTGTTAAATTAAAACTGAATTTGAACTTTACGCACGTGCAGTGTCGGCCTTTATTGGTCTGCGGACTGTGACTTATATATCGGTCTTTATATATGGCGGTGCCAATATATCAGTCTTTGGCGTCCAAAAGGTTGATGCGATTCAGTTTAAGTTCAGTTGACAGTTTTTCAGTGACGAAAACATTGCACATTAAATATAAATACAACATCTTTGACAAAATCAGATAGAATAAGTACTCATAGCCAATGAAAACTTTATATTGATTTAAACTTTCAAGATTATCACTCATATTTTAAAGACAAACGGGTCTTAACCGCGTAAACTTACGTTTAATTATATCGAGTCTACCTGCGACCACGGGTGTAACGTCATGCCCGAAACGTCAGGATTAAACGTAAGTTTACGCGATGAAGACCCGTTTGTCTTTAACATATCAATCAAAACTTTGATAGACCAATCACAACTATTTTTTAATACCGGGTTTATGTACCTGCATCGTGAACTTCACTCACCTATTACCTACCTAATGCTCCGTCGCCGGGTTGAGGATGGCTAGCGCAGCTACAGTAGTATCAAGTACTGTAGCCTATGGATGCTTGCAACTCGTTACCGAATCCTTAGAAACTTATAAAATCCTTTTTTTAAGAACCCAGATTACCAGACCCAAGAGAAAACCTCGTTTGGATCTCAATTACTTCCCGATCGCGATTTTGCCATAAATTAAGAGCAAGAGATTTCTTCGACGTCCGTCCTCAGCGCAACGCTCAAAATGGAAAAGGACGTAAATTGGAGGCTTACTTATGCGGCCAGTATCCAGGATACAATCCAATCGCTTATCAAGATCAAAATTAACTCGCCCTCCATAATCTGTGAGGCTTATCTCGCAAAGCCAATTTAAATCTGTACGAAGTTAATCCACTTCCGATTACAGCGAAAGCGCTGCGTTTATCAAACCCGGCATAAATTATTACCCGTGGCAAGTCGATAATAGATCCACGACCTGTCATAAATTTCATTGCAATCGTGGATCTGGGTGATCAATTTGCGAGCCGAGTGACTGGGTTGCTATTGAAAGAAATACCGCCACAATTGCGGAATATTAGACCGTCTTAGTCTTAGTTGGATCTCGTGCGGATATAAATAAAACTATTTAGAGTAATATACATACACTAAACTCTGTTATGCTTTTCGCAGTCGAATTACAAGTTATACCAATGCTGGTTTTACTGTTGTGTTTTTTATAGGTGAGAGGGAAAGTTAGTTCCCGAAAAGGTTGTTTTGGTTCTGGTAGTGTTTGAGTTGGTATTATCGGGTAGGGCGGGCGGCTCGGTGGGGGCCAGTGCGGGGCGCCTGCGCGGGCCCGGGCGGCGGCGGAGCCGGCAGTGCGCGAGCCGCCGTCGCTGCCGCGCGCCTTGGCCGCGCTGCGCGCTCGCTGACGCCCGACCGCGCCTATCCGCGCCGACCGCGACTCTTCGGCCGAGCCCACACCTCAATACGCCGCCGCTAGGTAAAGTAAACTCGTAACTATACTTCGCGACCCTCGCGCTTTGTTCTCGCATGCTCCCATGACGAGGTGTTATCAGTAGTACGCACGTTGCTCCAATACCGCGACGTCACACGAGCTATCTTCGATTTATCTGAACTCTTCCGAGCGGGCTCCCAGCGTCGATAAACGGCTGCGCATCCAGCTGCTCCGATGCCTTGTCGGTTAGTTTATACAGCCTAATCTTTCTCTTTGTTAGATTAACCTTGTTGAATAGATAGTCCCGTTTTGACGGCTGTCTGATATCATCTGGTCGGAGCTTCAGTGAGAGTGGGTGTTACATAACGAGGTTTCCACTCTTGGCTGGCTCTAAACGTGCTTTTAAGCCTTATTATAATCCATAGAGCTTGCATGCTTTGAACGTTTGTTTTCAAAGATTTCATTTATGAAATAACATTTCGATGTTTATGTTGTGTTTGTTTACGTTTATACCACAGAATACGAGTGTTATTGCTTTCTTTTGTGAGCAAGCATAGCGTCACATCAACAACGTTAACCCTGCTATTGTTGGAGTTTAGTTTAAAGTTTATACAGTATTTCAAGAATTTGAGGAAAAATATTGTGCGACATCTGCTGAAACTACGATTACCTATGTACTTCGTTTGCGTAATCCGTTATTTACGTGCGTTTGTGGACATATCCACCTCCTAGCGACATATCTACGGTTTACAAAGAAAACAGATTGGAGACACGCAGAGGTCGAGCGGTGATGGGTGTTAATTGGCCCATAACGACCGCGCGACATCTGAGATGTGTTCTCACCACGTCGTACATGGGTAGAGACGTCTTCTCCGTCCGGCGTCTGTCCTTCTGCGGGGCCCGCGGGTCACCTCCCAGCGATGAGGTAGGTGCACAACCAATTGGAACCCTCAGGGATCGGATACTGGGTTTTTGTCCATACAAAAGAACGGTTCTAATTTCGTTCTTCGGTATATAAATTCTTTGTTAATGGATTCATTATATTAATACGGTGTTGTTAATTTACACCTAACATTGAATTTTACATAAAGAGTGTGAAACATTTCAAAATATTGAGCTATTTATGGGGGTTTCCTAAAAAACCGATTCCGATCCTGGGCAAGCCCTAGGGCACTCTCTAGAACTATGTAAAAGGATCGTATTATAAATCAAATTGTAAGAAATTTCAAACTACTTGTTATTGTGACATGATTCTAGAGTAGCGTAGTGTTACAATTGGTGACCCTACTCTTCTCCAATGATAATAAAACAATACCACAATAGCAAACTAAGGCAGTACTTGTGTTGTACTGCCCAGTTCGGTAAGTGATTATTGCACGATGACTATTTAGTAACCTGATTGGCTCTTGAAAATGCTCCTCATCTACGGAGCGAAAAATGTAGAGCATTTTTCGACTTAAGAATGTGAGTAACCCGCGTGAAATGTAATTTTAGTAAGAAAGTTGGTACCATCAAAACCATTATTAAAACGGCATTTTAGTTAGAAATCGTTGTTTCAGGTACATAAGTAGTAGAGACAAATTTAAAATATTATTAATAATTCATTTTTGTAATCGTTGATAAAATATAAAACTAATGGAAATTTTTGATTATAAGCTAACTTTATTGGTTGCTATACATGTATTTCTTCTCGAAAATGACAAAATCCAAAGATACAATAGATAAGATAATTAGATTCCAAAGAAACGTTTTTCGGAATTAATTGCTAGTAAGCTGGAAGTCTTTTCAAATATAAAACTTTTTTTTTGTGAAATCAATAACATGCTTTGTCGCTAAACTCGTAACCAGAATCTAGACTGATTCGTCTATAGTTTTAAGCACTAATGGACTCTGAAGACTACTTACTAATAGGTAAACAAGTATTAATGACTTCCATTTCTTCATTTAATTGACAGTCACACGACACGTTGTTCGTTGTTCCTATTCTTTTTTATCAAAATATTCTTATTAGTCATCGACTAGGTCACTGACTTTTAAATTACTGCTTTTGTACCTATACAGGGTGAAATTGAAATCGATACAAACGACCACCAATTAAATGCTCCGAGAGTCATTAAAATTAGACATGTTTTTTAAAGGTAGTAAATTTTTATTGTTTTTTAAAATTCAAAAATTTTAGTATTTTATAACGGGGTATTCTGAGACTAATGAATTTTATTACGTCTCTGATGGTAATACCTAATAATTGAAATGTTAATAATTGCAATTTTGACAACAATTGAAATCTCAAAAAGCCATCTAATTTCCCATAACCACTTTCCAAGTGAAAATCCTAAAAAATATTTAAGTGAGTACGTAGAATAT
The DNA here is from genome assembly GCA_025490895.1 of Thaumatotibia leucotreta. NCBI lineage: Eukaryota > Metazoa > Arthropoda > Insecta > Lepidoptera > Tortricidae > Thaumatotibia > Thaumatotibia leucotreta. The sequence goes on along the minus strand of JALPQI010005267.1, from coordinate 59,722 downwards.
AAAATAAAACATGTATTATCTTAGAGATACTGACAGACTGTAGCACAAATTTATTTTCCTTCGGTTTTTCACGGAAACGCCCTAATTCATATTGCTGTTACAATGAACTTTAGTAGGTAGGTATCCATTGCACTGATATGAAACTAATCAAGACAGAAAGTTAAATTCTGCCGTTTCCGTCAAAATATGAACGAAAAAGATTTTGTACTGCATCTGTACCTACCCCGGGACAATCGATTTTAATTTTTTTATAAAGTTAATAGCTACCTAACAAATCCCGACTTAAATTTCATCCTGTTTATTATCTAGTTAATTAATCTTGCGCAGCTGTCTCTATCCACTCTATCCAATATGAGTAAGTTTCTGACTCATCATTTCATTCGAATCTGACGTTATCATTTCGTTATAAATTAATGCTTTATACATCGGCTGTGTATTTGTTGCCAAAGACTTTAGCATAGCATCCTAAAAATTCACTTATAATAATAAAAATAATATATATAAGCTTTTTAGTAAAAACGTCCCAGTTTGTCGCTCCCGTAAGGAAGGGATTGGCTTGTACCTCTATAAGAATTAAATGTCTAAGTGACTTTATGGTAACTACAAAGTGGAACATTTTTACTTAAAACAAAATAGCGGTGATTCTTTTGAGAGCATATTCAGTGTCGTCTTCTGGTTAGCAATGAGGTAAAAGTGAGTAAGCGAAGGGTTGGCCTAGTTACTCCGAGCATCTAGCTCTGTTATACAAATATAGATACGTAATTAGAAGAACAGCGATAAATAGATACCTACTATTTTTTTCAACCGACTTCAAGGAGGTTCTCAATTCGAATGTGTTTCTTTTAAAAAAAAATTACGTTTGTTACCTCAGAACTTCCGACTGGGTCAATCGATTTTGATGATTCTTTTTTTATTTGAAAGCTGATGCTCACCGATTGGTCTCAATTTAAAATGGTCCAGTTCTGACAATGGCATCCATGAGAAAACCATATAAGTTATACATTTGCATTAAGCATGGGCTCGACAAAAGCATGGATAACTCAATAATATGTCAATTGATTTCGATCATTCTTTTTTTAACCGACTTCAAAACCGTGTTGCCCCGTTGGCATCAAGTCGGGGTGTGGTTTTGGAGAAATCAGTTGAAGTCGTTTTTTTTGTATATTTAATTATTTAGTAAGGGTCACGGTTCATACAAAGTTGAGAAAAATTGTGCGCTGCGAGTTACAGTTTTGTAATTTTAACCAGAGCTAGAGGGTCTCAAAATAGTTGTTTTTAGATGTGGAGGGAAAACCAATTCCCCCCCTGAGCGCGGGGGGAGGGGGGTGAATGTGCATTCGGAAGGGTTGCGTTTAATATTTTTTTACTAATTAATAAGGCCTACTATGCATTGTTTGGTATCATTTTCGTGTAAAACGGACCTGGAAAATTCATTTTTTATCATAAACATGAGCAATTTCATATAAAAATGTAGATTTTTTGGAGTAAAAGTAAAAAAGTTACCGTTTTTATTTTAATTTAAGCGTCATATAAGTATTAAAAAACAAACTTATCCAATTTAAAAAAATTGTGTAAGATAGCATATTTATTGCAGTTTTTAAAAATATACACATTTTGTAGTATTTCATACAAAAATTCACTGAAAAAAAATTTTCCTGACGCGTACCTCCAACAAAAACCTCCGCGTAATCTCAAAAAAGAGACTTTTGTGCCGGCAACTGCTCATAGATTATACATATTTTTGTACTTGCATAATTATTGTTCATATTACAATTGTAAATATTTATTGATATGAAAGTAAATTGATTTTCTGATCTTCTTTTTTTAAATAACCTAAGATTATTAAGAATTTTATTTGATCAGATTCTATTTTTAGATTTTATTTGAATCGGAATGGGTAATCACTTTTACAAGTGTCATTAGGTAATGATCTCATTACCAAAGACGATAAAGGTAATTTTCACTAACCGGGACTAAACAACTAACCCAGTTCACCCCCGCGTTAAAAGTTTATATCATATGGAATTTGACAATCAATTGTTAAACGTTTACTTCGTAAATCATCATTATTACCATATCAGCCGAAAGACGTCCACTGCTGAACATAGGCCTCCTCAAAGATTGCCACAATGACCGGTCCTGCGCCACTCGCATCCAGCGGACTCCTGACACCTTCACTGTCCACCTTGTGGGGGGCCTACCTACATACGCTGTGCCTTCCACCTGCGAGGCCGCCGCATTGGCCATCGGTTCTACGAGCAATGTGCCCCGCCCACTGCCACTTTAGTTTAGTGATTCGGAGAGCTATGGAGCTATACTTTAGTTCTGCTGCGGATCGTCTCATTTCTAATACGACCTCGCAGAGAGACTCCCACCATAGCCCTCTCCATTGCCCTGTGGGTGACTTTAAGCTTTCTTATGAGGCCCATTCTAAGCGACAACGTTTCAGTACCGTATGTCATCACTCTTTTAAATCTTTGATCAGTGTGTGTTCCCACACTGATCAAATACTTTTGTCTTCAAGAACTGCGGAATATTGGTCGAAAAGATGTGTCGTAGCTTCCCAAACGCTGCCCAACCTAGTCGGATTCGATGATTGACCTCTTACTTAAAGTTGGACCTACCTAACTGGGTAGCTTGTCCTAGGTATATTATAGTCGTCTACACCTTCGAGTTTAGTCTCCGATTGTAACGGGAGTTTTCGTCTTATCCATGTTCATTCTAAGACGAACTCGCTCGAAGGCGCTACTGAAGTCAGCGAGCATCGTACTGAAATCTTCCAAGGTCTCAGCCAAGACCACCGTATCATCAGCGAATCGAAGGTGAGTGAGGTACTTGCTGTTTATGTTGATACTCACTCTTTCCAGTCCAGTCTTAAAGACATCTTCCAGTGCAGCGGTAAACAGATTACGGGAGATGACACCTCATTGCCTGACTCCCCGCTGTAGTATAATATGCTTCAAGCTCTGGTCTTGGAGTTGGATTGACATAGTGGCGCTTTCGTACAAACACCTCAACATTTCGAAATAGCGGTAGTCTACTTCGTATCGTTAAAGAGACTGCAGAGTGAGAGAGTGAGTTTCGATCAAATCGATGGCCTTGGGGGTTACCATGACGTACTAATGCGATTCAGTTTAGGTTCTGGGGAAGAGGCAGGGAAGAGGCAGAGGATACACGACTCGTATAGCATTGTAACTTTCTCTCGACTTAAATTAAACCGCATTAGTACGTCATGGAAACCCCCGTTATCGTAGTCCACAAACGCTAAACGCTAAACAGAGGGGCAGGTTATACCTATTCCTCGGTCTTCTGTATAACATTTACGAAAAACCAATTCGGAAACCGGCTTGTTCGGGAGACTGGAAGTCATCAAGCCTGCGTACAAGACGATTCGTAATGACTCTTGAAAACATCTTATAAATATGGCTCGGAAGTGAGATGGATCGGTAGTTTTTCAATAAGGCGTTGTCACCTTTTTTCAAGAACAGTAGCACCACTCTTCTGTTCCATGCCTAAGGCGTTCTCCCTTCCGGAGTTGAATAACTTCTGAAGGGCGATAAGGATTGGTTTACCACCTGGCTTCAGATGCTCAGCTATAATTCCGTCTTCCCCAGACGCCCTGTTATTATTTTTTAGTTTATTTTTGAGCTGTTCAAGAGCCATTCTAATATCACATAGGCTGATGTCTCGGATATCCTCTGTATAGTGCCGGGTCAGTCACTTACTTCATAAGAAATTTATCAATTATCAAATTCCGTGTGAAATAAACGTTTAACCCGGGGTGCTTGGTTAACCCAGATTGATGCGATTTGCCCTAACAGACATTATGGAGTATTTTGTTTACGCAAAATTGCTAAATTCCCGCAGTAGAAACGTACTGTCAACAATAAGTCAAAGCAACGTCCCTTTTTTATTCGAGGTACGCGACAGGTGCAGCTTTTTTTACAACTTATTTTTGTATGGGAAGTTCCAAAAAGTATATATTTTTAAAAACTACAATAAATATGCTATCTTGTAGTATTTTTTTTATTTTCATATATTTATTTGGTAATACTTATATAACGCAACAATCAAAAAAAAATCGGTGATTATTTTACCTTTATACCAATAATTATTTTTTTATATATGAAAATCCTCATGTTTATTATCAAAATTGAATTCCCCGTGTCTGTTTTATATGAAAATGATACCAAACAATGAATAGTAGGCCTAAATATTAGACGAAAAAATTTTAAACATAACCCTTCCGTTTGCACATTCACCCCCCTCTCCCCTCGTTCAGGGGGGGAATTGGTTTTCCCTCCACATCTAAAAATATTTATTTTTATACCCTCTAGCTCTGGTAAAAATTACAAAACTGTAACTCACAGCGCACAATTTTTTCCATTTGGACCTCTACTAATTTGGTGATTATTTCAATAAATGTAAAAATTCGTTGAGAACATGATACTGCTGTCTTCGTCAAACCCAATGCGTTTAATAAGCATCAACAACAGTTTTCTATTGTATATCGCTCACGTTTCTTTACTATTCAGCTGTTAGTTAAAGTGTGGTCGTAATTAATGGGATTTGTGCCTTCCACGAATCCACGTTCCCTTTGTCCTCGAGCACGTGCCGCGCCGTAAACAAATGTGTTTATGTTTATATTAAATCTCTCCGGTACTCTATGGACATAGTATAAGTGGACAGTACTTTGAATCTCGATTTACCAATTTCAGAGTTTTACTAAGGTATGAAGTTTCAGGTAAGTCGTATTCTTTTTTTTTATGTGACGAAGCTAGATAACTGACTCTCAGCCCACCTGATGGAAAGCGGGAACTGAGGCCCATGGACATAGTGACCAAAAAATCGCCTATGCGCTGCCTACCCTGAGGACTTAGATGGATTCATAATATACCTTTGTCAGATGATATTTCCTTTACTTTTGTCAGCCTAGACAAGTTACTAGTTGGTAGTTACCCTACCTACGAAGCTGGACGTTCCGTGGGCATTATTTGTGTATTAAAGTATATATCTATCTATTATATATATCGGCGCTTGGTACCCACATCACAAGCCTTAATTGACCTTAACGTGGGACTAGATAGATTTGTGTAAGTTGTCTCAAGATATTTATTATTTATTTATTTATATGAAATGCCGAAAAGTGGTACGAGTAGACCACACTATTTGTTGACTGTATCAATTTGCTACGAGGCACAACACCCGCAATATCACGCCAAACGTATGAGGCAATAGCGGTTAATAAAAGTCTTGAGTAAACAGTTTTTAAGTATCTTGTAGAAGTTTCCGGTGTTGTTTACCGGAAATTATCACGGCACTTAAATTTATATTAGTTAATAGCAAGCAATATCTGTGTCAGTTAGAAAATCACAGAGTGATGAGTTTCAGACACATAAACCAATGACTACCCGCTGTCTCGGACAGTGAACATTTTCACTTCGATATACAGAGGGCCTAGTGTAGGTAGGTACGTTTTTCGTCGCCATTTCATACAAATGACGATGAAAACGTAAACGCGATCGAGACGTTTTTTATAAGTTATTACCTACACTAGGCCCTCTGGACGTATTAATGCGATTCAGTTTAGGTCGAGAGAAATGGACAAGGCTATACGAGTCGTATATCTCTGTGTCTTTCCCTGAACCTAAACTCATCAATCTTCAAATTACCTAATAATATAAGCAGTTAGGACACTTCATGATATACATTTAATAAAAATAAAATAAATAAACAACAAATTTAAAAATAATAAACCGAAGTCAATCGATTTCTCCAAGATTCCCATTATTGATTTGATTTCATCAAAAATTGAAAATCGTTTCACGATTAACGATTCTCCAAGATATCGAGTAACATACATACCTAAAAAAAATCAGTTGAATTGAGAACCTCGAGAAATACGTAAATTTCGAGGATTTGTCTCTCTCACTTTAATGACGCCTTCGTTTGAGTGACAGAGAAAAATCCTCGAAGTTACGAATTTCGATTTTCGAAGTAGTAGTAGGCCAGATAGTAGCAAAATTTTAAACCAACGTCATTTAATTTATCCTTATTGTAACAAGGGTCATTTGATGTTTGTTCAGACTAACGACTAACTTGTAAGTACTGTATAGACTTCGTATGTCGTATGAGTTACCTACATTTAGTATAATAGATTAATTAGACCTTATAGCGCGTGGAGTGTTGGCCATTTAAGACGACGGCAATGACATGCGTTCCCTAATTAGGGTGGCAGAATTTAACCATCTATGTATATGAAACCAAGTTCCTACCGCATTTGACGAATTGAAAAGAATTAAAATCATAATATCTAGCTTGTAACATCGAACTCTACTTCTCGCAAGTAGTAATAATTCATGCTTAAAATACAGCCTAGTAAGTTAAAATCTAACCCCCTTATTCATAAACGTCTGCTAACTTATCAAGCCGCTAAGTATTGTTTGTCCCTTTTGCTTTTATGGACACATTGTTAAGACCAAAAGGGACAAACAATTATTAGCGGCTTGTTAAGTAAGCAGACGTTTATGAATAAGGGGGTAAGAAGTGAAAGGTCATATTGCAGCGAAAATACCCCCTATCTGTTTATTACTTAAGTCCATATCTATTCATTATAAATATTGGATGTCATATACCATAGAAAAAAAGGACCAAGATCACTTTACGTCCGAGGTGGGGACAACCTTGGACGTTGGTGATCGTGGTCGTTTTTCTTTGGTAAATGACATCCAAAATTTATAATTTATATAGTATTAAGTAGTGTGACTACTGGGGAAAAACAAAAGCACAAATCAAAATATTTTGTTAACATTAATTTGATTTGTGTCTTCACAACGCGTTCCATGTCTATTCGTTTATTAAATCAAGCAATTTCGTAACCTGAAATGACTCAATTATTTATACACACTTTGGTACTCCTGTAATTTTCCATCCAGTTCCTTTGGTTACCTGTATTAATCTAGTACAAAAGTAAAGTGAATCACTTCTTAAATCACGTAACGTCTAAACAGTTACAAACACGAAATTCCTTCGGATTCCGACCAAAATAAATATCCTCGCAAATCAATTGCCGTGTTCAATCAGTTAATCTGGCGGCCAATCTATTTGCAAAACATTTTGCCTGAATAGTGACCGTTTAGTATAAATTGAACTACAGGGGCCACAGATTACTAGCAAATCCGTTAAAGGCGTGCTGCTTTCATACGCCAGAAAGTGAGAGCAATTTTATAGTCTGACCACTAGCCATACTATAAGTTGCCGCCGTGTTACTTTATTTCTATCAGGTTAAGGGTAGATTCTTAACTTAATACATGTCTTGTGATGGAATTGTGGATTAGCTCGTGAATAGCGCTGGGTTCGTCAGGTTTGAAGCAAATCTCGCGTAAGATTGGATCTACATATCTACTTATTGCATTTGTGTCAGAAGCCTTTTCGGATAGGAGCCTGTTACAAAAGTGGAGGCGCCAGGCGGCACTTTTCACTGTCAAGTCAGATCTGCCTATAAAATCTTTTATATAGGTACAAGTACATATACCCTCAGCTTTGGAGTTATATATCTTATTAAGTATCTACTACAGGATGTCAATAAAAAAAAAGTTCTGTGGTCCTAGAATTGAGTTCTCGTTTTGTTTTTCAAAGCGGCATAGATATTAGTAGATACGTAGCTGTTCTTGGTATGAGATAATTGGAACTACTATTTAGGACATTTAGATTTAGATGCCGCCAGCATCCTCGGTACAATGCCACAAGGGCCAATCTTAGATATAGGTTAGGTTAAGTAGATTAGTTAGATTTAATCTATGTACATAAATTGTAGTTTTGAAAATAAATATATATTAAAAGAACTATAATTAGGTATTTCACTGATAAGAAGCTGTACTTTTTAAGTATTTTGACAATAAACATGTACCTGTGCTACGGCGATTTTTGCGTACCTATCTATATTGTGAAGGGCAGATTTTTCAAATAAATATGTGTATCATGTAGTAAAATTGCCCTAGTACAAAGAACGTAGGTACCCATTGTTGAAAAGAAACCTTCGTTCATAAATAGCTTTTGCCGTATTTTGCCATTGTTATTTTTTAATCGACGCATCATACATGTCGGTGAACTCTGATATATTTGGAACGACCTTTCCATCAGCCCCTACCTTGTACGCCGTAAGCTGCCTAAAACCTGTAACTTCCATCTAATTTACACAGGTTCATAAAGGTGAGCAGATTATTTTTGCTCGCCTTCTGTAATTTTTGATTGATTGCCTACAATACGATGAATGCGTATTTTTAAACAGCTACTTTGTAATCTGTAATCAATATATACCTAAGTTAGTCCCGTAAGTTCCATTGAACCCTCATCGACGGGTAGACAAATTGATGGACCTCCGGTGTACGAAAAGGTAACCCGTGATCCCGTGTATGATTAAAGATTTTGACTGATTTGTCTCGAATCGGTACCGACGTAATATCAATATCAAACTATATATTTTGTTGGGTTAATAACGCGCTTAGTATGATATAATGCCATAAGTAAGTCCCGTGTGTTATGGAAATGACTACACCTCGAGGCCAAAATTCGCGTTTAAAATTCCGGTCAGAACCACCTAATTTATTAACGATGCATGGTGTGCCACAGGCGAGGCCACCTACTTATCTCACTTATCTAAAGGTGCTTAAGCCTCCCGAAAATTCCCGCGTGCGTAGAAAATTTACGACTTGAGAAGAGATTTTAGCGTTATCTGCTTTATCAGGAGATATTGCGAGGTGCCGTGAGCATGTCGTTTGCTAAACAATAGTAATTTATCTGAGCGTCGGATCGCACGCTGGCCGACCGCTGCCCGCCACATGAATCTGTTGCAAATGGTGTTGGAATACGTTTACTCCACTGTGTACACATAGTGCACATGTTGTGTCTAGTGTTGGCAAACGCGTGAATTCGCGATGTATGTTTTAGTATTCACTAGCTGAGGTGAGTGATATTTTAATCTTACGATGGCTTCAAATTTGTTGAGATTTACTGTTCTCAGTCGGTTAATTTTAACGCTGCGGCTAATTATTTATTTGAAAGCGCTTCATTTAATTTAACTGTGGTTTCTAAATACAACACATAACTTTTCAGATACTTAGGTTCCTCGAAACAATGACATCCTTAGATGAAGTCGTCAATTCATCGGCATGGCTCATCAAGGTATTTAAGTTAATTTAATTTATGTTAGTCCAATTATTTTAGTTTTTAATAAGTAGATAATGTAAAAATGAAAGTACTTACCGCTAACAATGAAACGTGAAGCGGAGTCATTAATGACTCCTCTACTTCGCTGCTCTCGCGGTGGAAGGCGGCCATGCGGCGCGCCGGTTCTCCCTCCGGTTGAGCAATAATATGAGGTGTAGGATGAGATTATCATGACCATATATGAGGTTACGTTTCTCCTATATATACTCATTTTAAGGGCTATAAAATCTAATTTCCTAACTGAATCCTCACCCATATAAATGGAAACAAACTTGTTTTCTATTAACCACAATGACAAACTAGATCAACAATATACTAGCACATATCTGAAGCTAGTAACTATTTTGGAGCATTCCATGAAAACGTGTTGTAAGCGACACTGTCTTTTCAATACTTTTGCAAAATTAAATTAGTAAGCCTAGTAATAGTATAATAATAACATATCAAGGCTTTAAGATTGACAGTGTTTCCTACCAGCTGCAGCTAGCATATTTTATGAGGGTAGCTACCATAGCGACACGTAAGCGACAAAAAGTAGATGTTTTCATGGAATGCTCCTTTTACCGTTGACCACAAAAGTACATGTCTAATTTGTCAGCCTCCATAGCCTAGTTGGTAGTGACCCTGCCTACGAAGCTGGAGGTTCCGGGTTCGAATCCCAGCGAGGGCATTATTTGTGTTTTTATTTATAACAAATATTTGTTCCTTGGTCATGGCTGTCTATGTATTTAAGTATCTATATGTACAGTCAGCATCAGAAGTCACTATACACTCGAGGTGTCCAAAGAGAGGTTAACATTTAAACTTTCAAAAAGTTGTTGACTGTCATGATAGTATTTACTTGTGAGCGCTTAACAAGTCACAAATATCTTAACAGTCGATTTTCATTAATTTCTTAACATACAACACATCATTGATACCTCAGCTGTTAAAAAACCACTGCACTGAAAAAAATAATTTGTTAATGGTAACCGAACTTTCGTCAACCTGTAACTTAAAAAAAGTGACGAGCGAAGTAAGGCAATATCTTACCAAAATCAGTTCGGTTAATTTTCTACTAAACAATTGATGTTGTGTATTGCTAAACAATATTAGTTATATCGTGTGAAAACTGTCTGTTGTATATTACCATAACTTCGGTTATATTTAGTTTACAATTCAGTTATTGTAGACGTGCTGTATGTTGATAACAAATTTACTGTTTGTCAAAATCTTACTGAATTCACAACTTACTTTAATCAAATTTTCTGCTACGCCTAAACCAACTGGCTCAGTAATGTTTAACATAACTTTTTTGTTACCTATAACCAATTTAGAGTATTATTTTAAGCAATTTGTTTCATTATATTTAACCAAATTATTTGCGTGCATGTAACCAAACGAATAGGTTATACACGACAAAAATACGTTGTTCATATACAGCCAAATGTTTAATTATTTTGACCAAATAGTTTGCCTACTTCTAACCAAATGAATAGGTTATACATGCCAAAAATACGTGGTTCATATACAGACAAATATCAAATGAGTTGTAAATAGGGCTCACTGCCTGTATAAAATCCAGTACGTCTCATCGTCACCTTTCTTATCCCCTGGGTGATGAGACGTACTGCATTTTATACAGGCAGTGAGCCCTATTTACAACTCATTTAACTACAAGTAGGGTGTATACGTAAGCCACATCGATGATTACCCAAAAAGAAGTAATACTAAACGAGCAAAAAAAGAAACATTTATTTTAATTAACTTTATTAATTGTAATGATAGAAACATTAAAATAATAGAAACATTCATAGTAATCTATACGAACGGTATAGTAATCAAAATAATCAATCAATCAATAATACAAACGCGAGCAAAAGTACTTTTTGCATCACTTTATAGGTTTTCGTTGCACAGAGTATCTTTGTAAAAAAAAAATATTTTTCTAAATTATTTTACGAGTAATTCCATTATTTTGCTTGATACATTAGCTTCAGAGTCTCTTGGATGACAAGGAAAATGAAGAAATTAAAATTATTTGGCAACGCAAAAAAAGCGTTTGGTTATTTCTATGCTAAGTATTGTCTATATAATGAAGTACGTTTGGTTACACATTGTATTTTATTTGGTTAGATAAAGCGAATGGTCTGCTAGAGTAGCAAACCCGTATTTGGTTTTACTCTACTAGACAAAACGGGTTATATGTAACAAAATTATGTATTAAAATAGCAAATCATTGTTGAGTTAAATCTAAACAATTTTATGTTATGGATAATAACATCGTCTTTGTTAGAAGCTAGGACTTGGTTTTTGTTGCATATTGTCAATGCTTACTCTTAAATTAGACCAAGCGGTTTATTTACATGTGAACACTTGAATTTGTTTACTGTTTTAATGTAAGACGTATACAAGCTTTTATTTACGAATAGCCCAACTTAGAATAACATTATCCGTTTGGTTTTTAATACGCAAACCTGTTTGTTAATAGAAATTAACTTTAGTAACGCCATACCGAATTATGGTTAATGATGAAATAGCCAAAGTAGTTCAGTTAAATATTTTTTTCAGTGTGGTATCTAAGCAGTCAAAAAGGCAAATATATCTGAACAAGAAGGAAAAATAGACGTTGTATGGTACAAATATGGTTGAATATTGATTGAAAAATAGCTATACTTATTTTAAGTAACTGTTTTGACAATCATCGAAAGCAGTGCAGTCTTGTCATCACATACATCTATCTCACATTTTTCTCTTCAATCATTTGACAGGTGCTTCTTATTCAACTTTAGGATAAATTATTTACTTTTCTCTTTTTACAAGCTTTTAGAATTTAGTTTCATCTTTCAGTTCCGTTTTCAGTTCCGTTGTCTATGATCGAATCTTGCAAGTTAAATTTGAATCATTTCCTGATTTTAGATTGAGCTGCTTAAATTTGATGACAATGCAATATTATTATGACAAAGAGCTGATCTGATGGTGGAACTGGAAGGTAGCCATAGGAACTTTGTGATGAAACAACCAAACCCCATTGTATTTGGGTTTCTTAGACTCGTCTCGATATGTGTAAGTTGGTCGCGGGAAGTAAAGCACAGTCAGCGACAATACTTTGTCTTCTTCTTCCTGCTTTTTCGTTACCCCGGCTTCTGCCACGGCCAGAGAGCCTAGGGCCCGCTTTGACAACTAGTCCCAAGATTTGGCCTAGGTGCTAGATTTTTACGAAAGCGACTGCCATTTAACCTTCAAACCCAGAGGGTATACTAAGCCTTATTGGGATTAGTCCGGTTTCCTCACGATGTTCTCCTTCACCGAAAAGCAACTGGTAAATAATGTCAAATGATATTTCGTACATAGGTACGGTACATAAGTTCTGAAAACTCATTGGTACGAGCCGACAGGATTTGAGCCCACGACCTTCGGAATGAAAGCCTTACCGGTGGGCCACCAACGCTCCTTCAGTGAAAAAAGCTTGTATGAAACATTCAATTTTTGAAAATAAAATGTTTTATGTTTGTTATCTGTTTCATTTCATTTTATTTTTCTCAAACTTGCAATGAAATATTGACGTTACCTACTGACGTCATATTGATAATTATTAGGTCCGGAATGAATGTACTCCTGCAACCTTCATTTATTACCTAAAAATATGTTATTACAAATATAAGTCATATTTCAATATTCTAAAGAAATGTATCCATTTTGAATAGTTTGCCATAACCTGAGATAGATGTATGCAGTGACAAGTCTGCACTGCTTTCGTGAGTTGTCAGTCAGTCAGACGTCAAAGCAATCCTTGTCACATATGGATCAAATATTCTTTATAAGTTATAACCAGAGGGATAAGTTATAACCTCGGAGTCGACATTTCCAACGACGTCCAATTCCGATGTCACCTAGAGGGAAAAGCTACGCTGGCATCCAAAAAGCTCGGTGTGCTCAATAAAGCGAGGGGATACTTTACTCCGGGGCAAAGACTTCTGTTATATAAGTCGCAAGTCAGACCCCATATGGAGTATTGCTGTCCCCTCTGTGCAGGAGCACCTGTATACCAGCTTGCACCCTTTGACTCGGTTCAGAGACGAGCTCTCCGAATAGTAGACGATCCCAGACTCACACTCTCACAGGCGGTATTGAACCCTTAAGTCTAAGGAGAGACTTCGCCTCCTTATGTGTGTTCTATCGTCTGTACAATGGGTTGTGCTCTGAAGAACTGTTCGACATGATGCCAACGTCCACTTTTCATCATCGCACCGCTCGCCACCGACTGGGCGCTCATCCTCACACCTTGCAACTTAAATGGTCGCGCGCCGTGCGGTTTCAGCGGAACTTCCTCCCGCGGACGGTCCGTCTGTGGAATGAGCTGCCGAGGTTTTCCCGTTGGACTACAGTATGGGGTTCTTCAAAAGAGGAGTGTACAAGTTCTTATTGGGTCGGCAACGCGCATGTGACACCCCTGGGGTTGCAGGCACCCATAGGCTACGGTGATTGCTTTCCATCAGGCGGGCCGTATCCTTGTTTGCCACCGACGTGGTATAAAAAAAAAAACGGGCCTATTGTGAACCACGAACGATGTTTTGCCTTTCTCTTTCGCACTTGCAATGTCGAACGTAAGTGTGACAAAAAGGCAAAACTTCGTGCGTAGCTCGCAATAAGCCCTCAGGACCGCTACCGCGAAATCCGAAATCATCAAATCCAAAGAACTTGTCATGGTCACTCTTATTATACCCTAATTGAAGTGACAGAGAAAGTTCCTTTGCAGCTGTTCAGCGGTAGGTGCCGAAGCTAGCTAGGAAAATACGTTTGCCATTTGGATTGCAAAAACTGCATTCAACGAACTAATTACAGAATGAAAAATTACAGTATTGAAAGTTATTCACATAAAATGTTGGTGCTTAGTTACCATTGAAATAACAACTGCTAAGCAACGGGTGGCACCTTGGCTGCTGACGTATGTGATTGGCAGTGCGTGTAGATATTAATGACAACTGCTTAAATTTGAGTGCTTAGTTACCACTGACTTTGTAACCGTTATTGACATTGTGATTTAATAACCGTGTACGTGTTAAAGAAAAACTGGAATGTTAAGATATATGTGACGAACTGAAAGCGTATGTGAAAATGATAACTTAGATGTTTCAATTTTTCTGACGATTTAAGTGTACATGACTTCTTGGACACCTTGCCCGCTCAGGTATATCTGCTGCTGACTGTATGTATCTATTATATATATCGTGGCCTGGTACCCACATCACAAGCCTTAATTGAGCTTACCGTGGGACTAGGTTAATTTATGTAAGATGTCCTAAAAATATTTATTTTTATTTATGAATTAATTGATTCATTCACTAATTACGAATTCATTCAGTCAGCACAGACAACTTTTTGAAGTGTCTGCTCCAGGATCTATTATGTTCATACAATTTGTATGCAAAATTAGTGTCAGGGTTCAACTTGGTTGAACATACGGTGCGTCGATATAGCAAAAGTAGTAGCTACGTATTAAACGCAAAACCACGTTGTAAATAGTTGTTTATAGGTACACTGTAGTACCTACACATTACCATAATTTACCCAGTATTACTGTATGCGCGAAGGTGGTTATTTGTGCCTAGTGTAATGAGTAGGGCTGGACCGATCACGCAAGCATCCTTCATTATTACTGCGGACTTCGTCGAGAGCAGCTTAGTGATACTGCGAATTCAGCTGACCCATAAAATATATTTTAATTTAAACTTGTACACGCTGAAAATAGAAATTTGCGCCGGAAAATGTTGCGTGTAAAGTTTAAAGTACCCAGACCTACTTGACAAAGTGTTTCACATTATGTAGCCCTCGCACCCTGGCAAAGGGAGTAGGATGTAACTAGGTACATGTCTGTTAAGTTAAATCTCTTAAAGTACGTATTTAGCTGGTGAAGTATATTGGAATTAACAAACTTGAAGTAAATTTACCTACGACAAAATGGAATCTTCGACTGATGGTGAAGATGATGATATCGATGACATTTATGACGATGTAAGTAATTAATGAACTTTACTTAAACGTTCTAAAAATAATCATTTCAATTAAATTATTTGGTGATCATAAATCTTTAGTACCAAGTATAAAAGCTGGAGGTCACCTGAAGATTCGTCCTCGGCTATACGCTTCCATTATGTCAGTGTAGGATCTGGCGTCTATTTAAATTCACACAATAAAAAAAATTCCCTGTGGTGATGGCAGTCACCACCCCAACTCCTCCTTCGGGTGTCGTAAGAGTCGACTAAGGGATTGAAGTGTCAATGACCATTATTTGATAAAAGATTGATGATGGGCAGCAGCGTCATCATAGTGGACACATTACTGCGATCGCCAATCCGCTTGCCCAGCGTGGCGATTATGGGCATTTACCTCCTTATGCGTCTATACGCATAGTTAATAGGGGAGGCCTACGTCCAGCAGTGGACTATCATAGGCTGATGATGTATGATGTAATAAAAATACTCTTACTATAACTTAAGACACAAGCACTAAACTGACACGAAGCGATGATCACCGCGAAAAAAACTTACAAGTTTGGCAACGCATCACCATTTAATAAGTCTTCACGTGTTTTTTCTCATTCGCATCCAGGACACTTCCAATCGTAGGCTAGAAATCGGAACAATCCATAAAAAAATTGAATATAAAAAAAAAGTAGCTCTGCCTCAACACGGCATAGCATGAATCATTCCCAGTGCGTGCCGTTAGGTACTTGCAATATCCGTAAAAGGACTGATCCACACCGTAATTTCATACTCGTACCCAAGTACATAGTTGCAAACCTACAATGTACAGCTACAGCATGTACGGTCACAGTCAGTTTCAAAAATATGTTGACTATTTTGATTCTTGTGTACTGGACATACGTTCTGAAATGTGTACATATTGTTAGAATGGCTGTACTTATGCTACATCGGACATGCATCATTAAACTACCGTTCGATGCACATATTTATATATTTAAATGGGCTGATCTCATCAATCGCAGGTGAGCTATTTTAAGTCGTTCGTTCACACTAAGAAAGCTAGTTTCGATTCGTATATGAATTATTGATCTATACACCAGACGGGGTATCAATGTCTATTAAACGTGTTTCATACGTATTTTTAATCTAAAAAGAGGGTAATGGTCGACGCGTGTATGTACCTACCGTAATAGTTCGGTTTCGTTGGAAACTTTATTACTATCGATTATGAATATCTCAAAAGTAAATAAGATTTTCACAACACGTATACGTGCGATCTGGGTGGTACGGTAAAATGTCTTCATTCTAAAGCTATCGCACAGAATAATAACTGTTAATAATTTAATAACCAGGGGACACACTTCCGTGTGGTGACGGCAGTAAGAATACATTTGTCACCACCCCAACTACTCCTGCGGGTGTCGTAAGAGTCGACTAAGGGATAGAAGTGTCACTGACCACTATTTAATAAATATTGATGATGGGCAGCAGCGTCATCATAGTGAACACATTACTGCGATCGCCAATCCGCTTGCCCAGCGTGGCGATTATGGGCATTTACCTCCTAATGCGTTTATAGTTACGCATAGTTAATAGGAGAGGCCTACGTTCAGCAGTGAACTATCACAGGCTGATGATGATGATGATGATGACACTTCCCCTGGAAAATGCTACACAGTCAGACACTCAATAGGCATCTAGGGCTGCTGGTAAGAGTGCCTTTCATTCATTCATTCATGAGTTACAATTGCAATGATAAATTCAACCCCGATGGACTAAAGCCAGATAACCGCTATTCATGATTTGCCACAGTACCGATATCAAATGTTAATACCTATCACCTTCTGGACTAATAGTTTGATTTGTAAAGATTTATCTTACGCTTACAAATAAAAAATGTGCATGATTGTCTGATAGTTTGATCGCAGGATACTGATCTCTGCTTCCTCCTTTTACGTAGGTATTAGGTATAATTACAAAATGTTAGTTCAATACTGGCGAGTCACTCAGGCAAGATAACTAAAAACTATTGTAAAAACTTGGACAAGTTGGATGTAAAGAACCATATCGACTTACTTACGATAAAAAGTTGCTTTTTATGGAAGAATAGTTGCATTTTCATTCGTGAATGCGATCAATTTGTTTGTATTTAATTTAATAATAGGTAGAGCTTATATTCGTAACTTAATTGTAAAACAGTTTCCATTACACCTGTCAAGTTTGTGGATATACTCATTTCCACCCTGTAGAATAGTTTTCATTGAATGTATTTCATGTTTAATACAATTTTAGTAACATAACTAACAGCGACTGAATTTTCGTGAGATAGCTGCGTGCGACATACCTTTTACTGTAAGTACCTATCTACAACCTGTAGATAGTTTCATTATCTCTATTCAGGTGTTTATTATGCATTCGGCAATGCAATGTCTCCTATATTTTTGCAGTCATTGAACATTCATATTTATACATTAGTATTGTAAAGCATCACGTTTCATTCCCTTAAAAGGAAAAAATGTGCATATGAAATTGTGAATTTCATATTTTTGTTTCAAGTCAGTAGTAGACAGATACTTTGTGTAAAATTAATTTATAAATGCAACTCGTGGGTAGCTTTATAATATAACTAACGTGAGACTCAAAACTAAATATTTAGCGAACTGTGTTACTTACGTCGGTAATTTAATATTCATATTATTTAATATATCCATAGGTTAAGATCAGAGACTTACAGACAATAGATGAATTAATCACTCACTACATCTATAAACATCTCTTTTCTTGGTAAATGTTGTGTCATTTGTTGTGTCAACATTACTTTCGAATCTCTTTCTGACGCCGGTTTGATAATACACATTATCGTGAGATTATCGTGATAAATTAAAATGACAAAAACTTAACCATCATAGATTTTTCGCTCACGTATACTTCACTCACTACGTATACTTCACGTATATCATATACCAAAAATCCTACTCAGTAGGTAGGTACTCAGCTTTCGCGGCTGAAGCCTGTACAGCTCGGCCACTCGGTCTTAGCAACCACCAGTCAAACCACCACCGATTCCTGTTTTTATTTACATTATATATATTTTTTTTAAAGTCTAAACTTTACAAAAAACAAAATATAAAATTATATATATTGTATATATATGGTTATATATATTGTAGAGTGGTCGTTTTGTTTCGTTTTCGTGTTCGACATACTTACGCACGTACTCGTATATAAAGGAATATAGGGTTTGGTCCGTATTTGTCTCTTTCATACATAGTCAAAGAGAACCCTGGCTTTTTTCAGCTAACATTGCCACCCCAAAAAGAGTCGCTGGTTTCTTCTGACAAACTGGTTTGCCAGATTATTAAATGTGGCTTGCGTATTAAAAGAGTGTCTTGCTTCCTCAGGTGTCGGGGGCGCAGCGCGGGCGCGAGCGGCATGCGGCCCCTGCGGCAGACGCCCATGGAGGTCGGCTAGCGCGCGCGCAGCCCTCGCGCCCCTCACCCCTCACCGCCATGGAACTCTCTGACGTGCCGAGACACCGACCCCTCGCCTTCGATAAGGTGAGCTGTTACACTTGATAGTCCAAACGACCCAGAGGTCGGGCTAGCAAACGCAGCCCTCGCGCCCCTCACCCCTCACCGCCATGGAACTCTCTGACGTGCCGAGACACCGACCCCTCGCCTTCGATAAGGTGAGCTGTTACACTTGATAGTCCAAACAACCCAGAGGTCGGGCTAGCAACCGCAGCCCTCGCGCCCCTCACCCCTCACCGCCATGGAACTCTCTGACGTGCCGAGACACCGACCCCTCGCCTTCGATAAGGTGAGCTGTGATACTTGATGGTCCAAACGACCCATAGAAGTCGGCTAGGGTGCGCAGCCCTCGCGCTCTCACCCCTCACCGCCATGGAACTCTCTGACGTGCCGAGACACCGACCCCTCGCCTTCGATAAGGTGAGCTGTTACACTTGATAGTCCAAACAACCCAGAGGTCGGGCTAGCAAACGCAGCCCTCGCGCCCCTCACCCTCCTCACCGTCATGGACCTCTCTTACGTGCCGAGACACCAACCCCTCGCCTTAGGTGAACTGTGATACTTGATGGTCCATACGACCCATAGAGGTCGAGCGCGTGCGGCCCTCGCGCCCCTCGCCTTCGATTAGGTGAGATGTTACACTTAATGGTCCAAACGACCCATAGAAGTCGGCTAGGGTGCACAGCCCTCGCGCTCTCACTCTTCACCGCCATAGTACTCTCTGACGTGCCGAGACACCGACTCCTCGCCTTCGACAAGGTGAGCTGTTACACTTGATGGTCCATACGATCCATGGAGTCAGCTAGCGCGAGCAACCCTCGGGCCGTCACCCCTCACTGCCATGGAACTCTCTGACGTGCCAAGACACCGACCCCTCGCCTTCGATAATTAAGGTAAGTACAGGGTGCGTAGCCAAATTACCAATCGCTAACACTCAGTAGCGTATCGTAGTCTTCTCTCGGTGTCGCTTTATCATATTACTGCGACGCAGATAGTTGGTTGACTTTCGTTTACGATTAACGATTGATCGTTAACGATTAGCATCTTACGACCCATGGAGGTTGGGTACGCTCTGCTCTCGCGCCCAGCTCCCCTCACCCCTCACTTCCATGGAACTCTCTGACAATTACATGATAACCTACAGTTCTTTATCATGTGATTGTCAGACAGTTGCTTTTTTGAAAAGAGAAGAAAAAATTTGAAGTTTGTTTCCTACTTTTAGCCAAGATTTCTCTTAAATATTATGTGAGTGATCCAAAAGTTCAAGTGAATCGCATTAGCCAATTTTGAAAATAATATTTGTCATTAGAGATTAAAAGAAAACGCATTTGGTGAAAGGGCCGATTCTCAAAACAAACACGGCTACGCTCTTTGGTCGTTTAAAATGTATTTCTTATGACAAGCCCTTTGAAGTCTTCCGTGACTCAGTCGATAGTGACCCTGCTTGCGAAGCTAAATGTCTTAGGTTCGATCCTCGGCGAGGGCATCTATCTCTTTGAGTAGGTATTTATGTTGGCGTGGTAAGAATGTCCCATAACATAACATAATATTTTATTTACTTGAATTGATTTATTTATTTTAGTGCTTGAGAATATAATGAGTTTCTACCTACCTAAAATAATAGCTTACATGCATAAGTACTTAGCGTGACAACCAGTTATTCGCAGTTAATTTTTTCTATGGTAAGCACATCTGTTACGACATTGTGGAATTAACTGTATCTACATTATACACATACATACATATTCGAAGTAGTTAGATATAGCATCATCCCGTAAATCTTTAACACTGATTCCTACATTGACGCCGCTGCTACTTTCCTCTACATTATGCATCACGTCGATTCTAGAAGTAACGCCTCCCTTCGGCTATTTATTTTTAACAAGAACGCCAAGAGCTGCGCCTCTGACTTTTCTAAAAATCGATAAGGTTCACTTCACCCGGCTTCCAGCTGGCCTCTTCTTTCCGTATTCATAAGGTACTCGTAAGCCCTCATACGTCATGCATGTGTTAATAAAATATTCCGAAAATTTTGCATCATTTTGTTAGTCAGGAGGGAAATTAACAATTGTATATATTACTATTTTGAATCCGTCCAGACGAAGGGCAATTTGCGATAAAGCTTTAGAAATACTTTGGGGACTTGTCCGACCTAATCTCTGTTGACAATTCTCGGAAGCCATTGCCTTGAATGTGCCGTGGTCACGGCAGCCCGGTCGTGACGAAGCACACAATTCGCCGCGACAACCGCTCCGATAACTCCGATCCATTACAATAATTGGGGAAAGCTATTAAATACATGAGAATGGTGCGGCGAGAAGTAGCGAGACGGGGCATCGTTCCTGCCACTGATATCTGTGATTTACAACTTACCCAATCCCGTTGTTGATTGTTACGATGCCACACACGCCCGGCTGCAACCCTTTGTTGTCCCGCGGCGCAGGGACTACGCACAATGAAGGCTGGAATAACAAACAGGGAAACACATTTCTGTTCCAAGAATGCTGTTCTTTTCATTCTCATAACATCACGATCCTATTTACTCTAAATTAAGCGCAAATATTCAACAAAGATTTTTTCCCAGGGGGTGGAATATCTTCGCCTAAATTTTGCACGCAAAAAACGAGAACCTACTTATAAGAAAGCCTTCGAGAGTTTTGGGATGATGCCAGATAGCGAGCTTGGAGACAAAAAGCGAAATGGGTCCGCCATATTTTCGTGACGTCAGATGATGACTTCGCAACGAATATCTATACACATAGCGCTGCCTGAAATGAGAATTTTCCGAGGAGAGTTTTTAATCTTAGCATATTTTTGTATTAGAGCAGATTGCGGGCTTTCAGTTTTGGGCGAGGTCCGGTTTTATTCATAGAAGAGGGGTCGGTGGGGAAGTAAAAGGGCTGAGTAAGTCTGCAACTTCGCCGCCATTTAGCCGTGCTCCACTCCCGATTGGCTCAATACATTCAACCTCAAACTGGGGTTTCCTTCACTCCATGCAACTCACGATCGAACGATAGTATTCCGCGGTGGTACGTTAGGCAATTCTGTATAAATAGGGCATTCTAATAGTCCACAGTTTAACGGCTTGGCTGGTTTGAACTGATTAATGATGGAAGTTTCAGTATAATGGTCCCGTATAATGGTTTATTAACTGGAATCGATCATGAATAACTACTTAAAAATTGTATACACGTTTCACCCATTATAATAAATGTGTCATATGAAATATGGGTCAGAAATGTCAGAATAAGACAATACCTAGTAAAATTTATTTAAAATCGATCATCTCAAAACTGCAAGCAACAACAACTTTTCATTGCAGTTTAATATTTATACGTAAAGTGTATTAAAATAGACTAGAATTTATTTATTTACATAGATATGTAAATAAATAAATTCGTATTATATAATACTTAAAAACAAGGAGGAGGTTCTCTATTTGATTGAATATGTTATTTTTATTTTTTATGTTTGTCACCTCAGAAGTCTCAGAACTTCCGACTGGAATAACCGATTTTAAGGATTCTTTATTTACTAGTATTTGGAATCTTAACGATTGATCCCATCTTAGTCCATCTAGAACCAGATGGTTCTAGCTGCTAATTTTCCGAAAATACAACGAACAATATTTATTTTGCATATTACCTAATACGTACCACTTACCCGCACTTTATGTAGTCAATATCAGATTAAATCCTCCTCCCTTCCCTATAACTAACTTATAATCAAATTAATCCTAATATATCACATTACTGTCTCCAAACATTGTATCACAGCGTTTGAAAACAAAACAATAGCGTGATGTATAGTCTGATTGTCGAGCGGTACGGAGGTCCGGACCGCGGGATGTGACCCGGCCTCGCGTTCCATTAGACCGCGCTAGTGCGGGCTAGTCCGACTCATCCAAAACCTGTGTAACATGACCTCGAGTTTACATGCACACTATGCGTGGACGAAGACCGCACTGTACTGGCAAGTACAAGCTTAGGGTTCACCCGAGCTAAGGAAGCGGTTACAATGCCAGCCCCGAGCTACGATCGATCGGGCCTGTGACGTCACCGCCTTAGCCTTCGCGCTCCCGTCTCCGGGGACGAATCAGCGTCCACTAACACGCTTAGTCCAACAGTTTAACCGACTATTACACAACTATCATATCTTTCAGGATAATCGACGGGTTATGGAATCAATAATTATATTAAAAGATTATATCACATAAACTTATATTAGGAAGAAGACAATTTGTCGTTCTCTGGTTTAGTAATTTATGCGGAACTCCTTGCCCTTTTTGACTCGTGTTTTACCTTGTAAAGGGCATATCTGCCCTTTACAAGGTAAATAGGAGTTAGATGTAAAATTACTGTATTTGTTACAGATTTAAAGCTTAGCCATTTTACCATATTGGTAAAAATTTACTACGGCTGCAAAGTACTGCTATTATAAAAAGCATTCTCTGCAAGCCTAACATATGGTGCCCAGCTGTTAGTTGGTATCTAAACCACAAAATCTCTTTATCATTCCATGGTGTATCTATCTGTAATTAAATCTGAAAGGTTGTTAAATCTGTTACCCAAACTTTCGCTATCAAATCATCAAAGTAAATGTATGGCTTCTAAATTCCTTTTTAAACACTTAAATATATGCGTTTAAATAAAGTAATGTATGCAACTATACCCAATTAGGCCTTAAAACACTCGTGTGAAGCTATTACGAAACTCGTTACGCTCGTTTCATAAAAATTACTATACTTATACACGCATATATGTTTTTCTCAAAAATAGTTATTTATTATACAAGGGGGCAAAGTTGTTGTTTAACTGTCGTGCCAATATTGAGACCTGAGCTAGCGAAAGATTCCAAAATTGAGCCACGAGCGTAGCGAGTGGTTCAAAAACTGGAATCTTGAGCATTGCGAAGGTCTCAAGGCACGAGAGTTGAACAAACTTTGCCGCCAAGTGTAATACAACTTTTTTTTCCCCTCACTATCGCGAGGAAATATGATTACAAATCTCATCCAAATGTAAATTAACTTAAAGAAACTATTTAAAACTCAATGTCGAAACGTATCGTAGAATAGAGTTACTATGTAACTTAAATATTGCCAATGGCTTACAAAGTCACATGAGAATCGACCAATTTAACATGTGAGCTCCGATTGCGCATGTTTACTACGGTCATACAGATCCACTTATACTAGGCAGTAGGGGGCTATAGGAATTAGAGAAATGTCAAATTACTTTATTCACAAGAGTGTAAAAAGCGTTTTTACCCGCTCGTATTAAAGAATAAACGAGCGCTTTACGAGCTAGTGAGGGGAAAATACATTTTTCCGATGCGCCGATGGTAACGTTTTTAGGTATTTCACCTAGAAGATACATTTTTCAATATACGACATAAAGACCTCTAACGAGCCTAAACTTGATAGGATTACGACGTTGTGTTCACAAGTTCCTGTGGCCATCTCTCGTCTCCATCATCAGACCAGTTCCATGATATAATTAAGTATCTAATTTATCTACATTGCATTGTCATATTATTTTTTAAACTCAAATGTCCGTCGGCGACCAGTACAAATATCGGGAGATCGGGACTGATACAACTCACATTCATCACCAAATTAAAAATTAAAAAAAAACTTCTTCAACCGATTTTTTTGTTCAAAATCCCATCTTCAGAACCCGACTTGGTGCTAATAGGACCGTCTTGGTTTATTCTGAAGTCGGTTAAAAAATAATTATCGGAATCTGTTCACGTGGTATCAAGTTTTTGGCCCATTTGTCGTGCACATGGTTTATGCAAATTTAAGACATATGGCCTTATCATGGATGCCATTATCAGAACCGGACCAAATTAAAATGGGACCAATCTGTGAGCATCAGCTTTCAAATAAAAAAATAATCATCAAATTCGGTTCACATAGTCGAATAGTTATGAGGTAACAAACAAAAAAAGACATATACAGTCAAATTGAGAACCTCCTCCTTTTTTGAAGACGGTTAAATATAAAAAAAAAAATACTTAAAAACTTTCAAAATGGAAAGATTCAGATTTTCGAATTCAATGAAACCATAGTCCATTCTAATATATTTTTAGTTTTTGGCTTTTGCATGGTTTTGTCTGAAATACCTATACCTAACTTACTTGTACGGTCGAGGAATTTAATTTCCTACCCATTTCGTACCTTGTCATAGTAGCTATAATATGACAGTCCTAGCAGCTTTCATATTGATTGTCACTGTGACAAGGTACGAAATGGGTAGGAAATTAAATTCCTCGACTGTACATAGCAAATTTAAAAAAATGCAGTAGGTATCGATTTCTATTGGGAAAAACTAGGAGATTTTTTTTTTGTCCTTAGGTACCCCAGTTAATTCGCACTCGTATCATAAAATAATGCACGATATGAATATGAAGTTGGAGATAAGTTGCAATAGCTCTCGTGGCTCGTTAATATCAACGTTTACTTATTGAGTCAGGTCAGTTGAGGCTCATTAGTTAAGTATCTGAAGTTTCCTTATTAATTACATGTATGAGAAAACTATCAAATCTGTAATCTCTCCGTCTGTTGTGCGAAATGACTGTTTGGACATGAGGATTACCATTATTGTCGCAAATTCCGCAATATACCTACAAACACAAAACAACGCCTACAGATATCAATAACATAGATCTAATTTCGACATTGCAGCTAAACGGAATCGGAACCATTAACTTTCCCAATTTCACGGACCCAATACACAGCGGTCGATATTTTCAATCTGTGCTACGAGTACCGATTGCATCTTCGCCAGTGGCGCGGTTTGATCGAGTTAGGCGCCTTAACGCTGCATCGGCTTTGTTCTCAAGGAGGCTTTAGAGACTAGAGGGTGCTTTTGCAGGGTCGTCTCGGCTCTTGGCTCAGCTGGAGTGCACGTTGACCTGAAAGGACACGAATGACGTCAGTGGATTCGAAAGCAATCGCCTTGAACGCATCGCTTGAGCTTCCGATTTATTTATAACTTGAGAACTTGGTTTGGTCGCGTTTTATTTTGTAACATTGAACTTTTACTTGTTTGAAACTTACCTATTGCTAATAATAGTGCTAGAATAGATATCATAGTTAGCTAATTTACATACATTTTGATTCTGAGTAATACCTACACTATTTCGCATTTGCCTGTTGCAAGTCCTAATAATTTCAGAAAAATCGTGTACCTGTAGTTTAATTATTAAGTAGTCTTATTAGTAAATTTTCGAACTATAATTTCGTGCAAAATAGCGTAAAAACACAATTTTTTTCTTCCGTTCTGTGAGTTTGTTCGGAAAGTTTATTTTTTCACGATTTGATGGTGTGTCAGTGCTATTTCATGTTTTTTTTTGTTAAACTGGCTCTGATTTAATGCCTTAATTATGGCAAAAAAATTGTGTTTTAAAGCCATTTTGCACGAAATCATAGTTCGAAAATAAAAATACCTTATAAGGTATTTTTGTTCTTCTAACTCGCAGTCGCGCGAGTTTATATTGGAACTAGTAGGTACAATATAATGCAAAATTGCTTAATAACACAAAATTTGCGGTATCAGTTTCGTGCATAATATCCGATGTGCGGTTTCGGCATGCACGTCATGTTATTGGTGTTACGCGAAACTTGCTGAGCACGCATGCCGTGCTGGCCTGATGTTAGCGGCATAATGTTTTCATAATGATGGTGAAATACGCACACGTTATAATTTGGCAATTTTTCAAAATATATCGTGTCCGGTGGCTAATGGTGATCATGCTTTTAGCGTTTATCTTGCTACTCGTCACTTTCGCACTTGCACATTTTGCTAGAACGAAGATGAACAGAACTATAAATAAACACGTGGCACCATCATAGGCCTACTGTTTTGTCTTTAATTTGAGATTTAGATAATATCATCATCATCATCATCATTTCAGCCAAAAGACGTCCACTGCTGGACATAGGCCTCCCCCAATGATCGCCAATAGATAATATTCACATACATATTTTTCAGTTTCGTTTTTCTATGCGTAGGTACACTCAACAAAGTACAATCAACTACCTAAATACGATGATACATTCCTATCTCGTCTGTTGACTGTAATAAATATAGTGTACTTTGTAAAGTATACTTATTTTTAGCATACCATGACGGAACCTGCTAAATCAAGCTAAAATTATAAGCTTGTCGCGGCTTGAGATAAAAGATACAACTCATTCCTTGAACCTCTTTTTCATGTAGATGGTTTTGTATCTTGGGTAAGATTTTACCACAAGATATGGTTTTAAAACTACATTATTTGCGTATCTTTATGCTTGATCTCTACCATCATAGTTGTTACCTATCTAGCTCATGAATACGAGTAATACGTGTAATGAATGTGTAATACTTAGATACCTATCAGATACCTTAACCTAGGCCGTCCGCCTTGTTTTAACACGAAAATTATAAAAAAAAATCTTTTTCAAATTAAATCTGGCTAATCGTTTACTCTATCGCGTTTTGTTGGTGGATTTTTATAGAATTTTTATATCGCAATTAGTTACGTATCTATTGGGTACCTGTTGAATGATAATTCAGAAAAGCAATGTTGCTTAGGTAGGTATATTTAATTTTAGTTACAACTATTTTACTATTAACATGATTATCTTATATATGTATATATATACTCGTGTGAACCAAAGTGAGAGCGTATTAAAATACCTACAATCGTTTTCAATTTCAGATGGAAAGTTTAATAAAAGAAATGCAAGATCCAGAAACAGGTGTGCCTGTTCGAAGTCAAAAACTCTTCCTCACCTACATTCCGTCTGCTTTTATGGGTAAGATAATCTTATCGAAATCCTAGTTAATAATAGTCGCATTGTTATCTCTCACGCAGCCAAAACAACAATTTGTCCGAGCTGAAATACCAACTTCCTCAATCTAGTTTGAGTACCTAAATGTATTTTTGCAATGTTTTGGTATCGTAGCACCATAATAAAATTTAGATTTGTTAAATGAGTTTAAAATGGGTATTGGCTATGTGTTTAGTTGTGGCGTTATTCTTCGTATCTTTCATTATATTAATAGGTATACAATTCGGTCCCTCATAACTCATAACATAACATTACATTTTTCCACCCAGTGCGTTGTCCTCGTCATTATTTCACCACCACGCACATAGCCAATACGTATATGTTTGGTATTATAATACTTATTAGATTATAGGTATAGGGTATCACGAATTGGCATTTTTATATTCAAAATTTTTGTAGGGATCAGAGAAGTTCAAGGCTGTCATTTCATAACGCTAATCAATAGCAGTGAATTATTAGCAATTTCAAAACCATTAGGTACAAAGCAATACAAATGAAGTTACACACTCGATGTGGCTTTTTTTCTTTCATGTTATTATGGTATGAGGTTTTGAAATGTAAACTTTGTTTTGCATATAGCCAACGTGAAGAAAGAGGCTCTAGAAAAGTCTCACGCGGCTCACTCAGGTAATACTTACAACTTCTACAAAAATCTTCTATGTTGTCTAAAATTACCAACTACACCAGCAATAAAATTCTGTCTATGTTATAACTTATAATATATACGTATTACTACATTAAGATTGAACATATCAAGCAAAATAAACTAGACGAGCCAATGTAAACGCGAAAATGCCAATCTCGTTACCGCATGCCCTTTCTTACAGCAGTGTAGTGTTCAGATTCTGTCGCGTAGCGGTAAAAATACTTAATTGATCAACGGACCATTTGATTAGAAATTATCTTCGTAATAGTTATTTATTATACAAGGGGGCAAAGTTGTTGTTTAACTGTCGTGCCAATATTGAGACCTGAGCTAGCGAAAGATTCCAAAATTGAGCCACGAGCGTAGCGAGTGGTTCAAAAACTGGAATCTTGAGCATTGCGAAGGTCTCAAGGCACGAGAGTTGAACAAACTTTGCCGCCAAGTGTAATACAACTTTTTTCCCCTCACTATCGCGAGGAAATATGATTACAAATCTCATCCAAATGTAAATTAACTTAAAGAAACCATTTAAAACTCAATGTCGAAACGTATCGTAGAATGGAGTTACTTCTGGAATTTAAATATAGCCAATGGCTTACAAAGTCACCCATGAGAACGACCAATTTACATGTGAGCTCCGATTGCGCATGTTTACTACGGTCATACAGATCCACTTATACTAGGCAGTAGGGGGGCTATAGGAATTAGAGCAATGTCAAATTACTTTATTCACAAGAGTGTAAAAAGCGTTTTTACCCGCTCGTATTAAACGATAAACGAGCGCTTTACGAGCTAGTGAGGGGAAAATTACTATTTTTCTCACTTTTTGGAATTAGGGTTCCAAAAAGACTGTCACCTATTATAAGTAGATTAAAACTTTATAACTGTGTAAATCTGCTTATCACTTCATACTATTAAAAGCCACTCTGGGCTATTAGTCGACAGTTACACGAATACTACTTACGAAGCCGGTAGTTCTGGGTTCGAATCCCTATAAGAGAAGTGGAATATTTGTGGGATATTTATAATGAGTACGAATATTTGGCCCTGGATTATGGACGCTCTCTTAGATATAAACACAAGTAGATTTATCGTCGCTTAGTATCCATAGTAGATACAAGCTTTGCTTAAATTGGGACTCTATGTTGATCTGTGTAAGATTATTCCCAAAATATTTCTTATATTTTTATAATGAAGTCGCCCCTATGTATTTTGTAACCACACCGAGGTGTGATCTAGGAAGCAAAACCACAACTGCCAACTGTTGATTTTGTTTAAACTCTGACACAATCTGTGTACATAGACTAGCACCACTAGGCACGGCATGCGTTGCCGTCTGATTATAAAATCAATAGCAGGCCATATTTAATGTCTGCCTGCGGCCGTTCACCGCCGCCAATTCTTGCTTATTCTTGGCTATTATTTATTGACGATAAACGTTAGGTTCCAATTGCACATAAATGCCTACTATTCACCCTATAACTTAATCAACACAGTTTCGTATGTCAACCAACCGATAGACAATACCTACTTGAGAAAATTCCCACACAAAATCACCTGTTGGAAGATTTGTCGGTCGTTTTAGCTCGAACTAGAAAATACGAAATATTTTGGGATTCAATCTAAACGTGAAAACACATTTATTAAAAATATCCAAATTTTTTTTAGATAATTATGTTGCCTTCTAGATTCATATGCTTTCCATGCGTGCTATAACTCTGTGCGATCGACATTCAATGTTAAGTTTACTATTTTATTTACGTCTCATTTACCAATAGATACATTAATTACATAATGTTAAGTACCTACTACAAGTTACCCCAGCACATTCATAACTATAATTTTGATATTTTCTACCTTGTCAAAATTTGCCAATACTGTTTTATCTTGACTACTACCCAGTGTACCATGGGTACTGCAGTTTTCTGCATATATTATTCCAACTGCACATCTGTTCGCTTGGGGTACAATAGCTATAGCTAAGGGGACACAAATAGGCTAATTATCCATGTTCCAGGTTATGATCTTGTCGAATGGCTAATGGACCGGTTCAACCTCGATGAACAAAGTAACGGTAAGTTTCATTTTAAATATTATTTACAAATTAGTTGAGTAAGTAAGGTATACATGGGTCAAAATCAAATTTCTTTAAATGTATAGAGCACCAACACATATTGGTGCCGGTGTCAATATAAGAAAAGGTAGAAGTATAAATAATAGGCATGATGACTGGCAAGTCAAATCAGCTTCTTTTTTCGAACTGTCAAAACGATCACCACTATGGAATTTTATATGAAATACTCAAAAGTGACGTCACGTTTGAGTACTGCCAAATGACCTACTCTTTTAAGTTCTTTTCATTTTATTAAATAGAAGTTCTGTACAAAAATTACTGCAATCTACATCTTAGTAATAATTTCTTCGTGTATTATGTCGTGCATAATGTTAAATAATTTATATTAACTACAGTCATCATCCCTATTCTACAAGCCAAGCAAAACTTTGAATATATTCAGAACTATATTGGTAAATTGACACATTTCTAGAGATAAGGATGCGGCTCCACTGACGGTGAGCGGAGCGGAGCTGTGGGAGCTCGGCCAATGAGACCGCATCACAGTGTTCCGAATTCGAATTTGAACAATGTAATTGGTCAATTTTGCACAGCAACACTCCGCTCCGCTTCAGTAGAGCCGCACACTAAATGACAACAACGGTTTTATTTTTTCTATCACAAATTTACTTAATTGTGTTAATTCTAAATTATACCTAGGCCTAGGTACCACGTACTGATCATGGCCCATACACCTGCTAGGGAATAGTTACTTAAACTTACCTTAATAGGAAATACTTCTTATCTTAACGTTATGAAAATGAATCTATATTTAATACACGAGGTTTTGTGACAGACTTTGAAAGAGAAATGTGTGCCTGGAAAGTTGGAAATCTGTCTAGTGTCTATGTCTGTCTGTGGAGTAGGAGGAGCTAAATCGGCCTACGAATAATGGATGTTGTATACCTACGTGTACGGTCAGCTGTTGAACCATTGACAAGTTCAGTGTCACGGTAGATTTTCTTCGGGGATCGGCATCGGTCACTAGTTTCACATATGAATACAAATTAATCGTTTAGGCGGAGGTCGTCATATTCTTAGTAAGTCCCTTTCGAGATAGGTCATGTTCGGTAGATGCCACTCTCTGAGGATGTCATGTTCTGAGAAGGTCGCTTTCGGAGAGCGACACGTTCTAATTACGTCACATTCTTATATCGCCACTTTATGAGTTCGTCGCTTTCTGAGTTTGTCGCATTCGGAGTACGTCACTTTCGCATTTTACGGCGCTCCTGTGCGTTTCCGCAAGTTGACTCCTAAGAAACTAATGATCCTGATCAGGAATGGAATCGATTGGCATCAAAAAAAGAATGCAAAAAAAAATTTTTTGTTTCTCAATAATAATATGTAACTATAAGCCCGAGAGTTAAACAACAACTTCACCCCCTTGCATGTATAATAAATAACTATGTATTATCACAGAATAAGTAATTGGGTTATTTTTGCAATGGACGTGATTATTTTTGGAATAAATGAATTTCATTTGAATAAGTAATAGTACTGAAGTACAGAAGTGACACTTTCATACATTTGAAGTTACACGGTGTACTTATAGACCTTAGAGTTAGAGTATCCATCTTCTGTTTACACGATCCTGCATAGAGGCGGACTGCAAGGCGGCCTGCCATGAACGCCCTACTTAACTGGAAGTCAACTGTCATTTCTAAAAGTTGCCATTCCGTAAAATAATGTTCCATTTTTTGCTCGTTTTCCTTACTAATCTGCTATAAAATAAAAACCGGCCAAGTGCGAGTCGGACTGGCGCGCGAAGGGTTCCGTATCATTATCAATTTATTGTTAAAAAATACAGTTAAATCAACCTACCTCAAAAACTATAAGAGATAATTTAATCAAACCAAAAATCGTTGATAGAGTTTATTAATGTGCATAACATATAATTTTTTTAGAATTTTATATCGCGTAGTTTAAGAAATAGAGGGGGGGGGGACACATTTTTCAGACTTTGAAAGCTGATATCTCGAAAACGATTTGCTTAAATAAAAATTAGATGTATAAACCTTCATATCATTTTCAAAGACCTTTCTATTAATACCCCACACGCTTATATACAGCTAAAAAAAATTTTCTATCCCTCAGTTACATGTATGGAGGGCCCCCACCCCAATGGTTATTTTTATAATTTAGTATCATAATCCTGTAGCGGTTCATACAACACATATCCTTACCAAATTTCGTTACTGTAGCATTTATAGTTTCCGAGTAAATCGGCTGTGACAGACGGACAGACGGACAGACGGACATGACGAATCTATAAGGGTTCCGTTTTTGCCATTTTGGCTACGGAACCCTAACGAATCTATAAGGGTTCCGTTTTTGCCATTTTGGCTACGGAACCCTAAAAATGAACCTTAAATAAATCACATACCTACCTATCAAGTTTTTGACAGTCCATTTTCCTGTTTTTTTCTAATACCAATCACCATACCAACCTACAAACTGTACTAGAAAGGTCACCAGCACCACAGTCGAAATCTTTTTTTCCATAGAATTAGATTGTTTTTTTTGCATTCTTTTTTTGATGCCAATCGATCCCATTCCTGATCAGGATCATTAGTTTCTTAGGAGTCAACTTGCGGAAACGCACAGGAGCGCCGTAAAATGCAAAAGTGACGTACTCCGAATGCGACAAACTCAGAAAGCGACGAACTCATAAAGTGGCGATATAAGAATGTGACGTAATTAAAACGTCTCGTTCTCCGAAAGCGGCCTTCTCAGAACATGACATCCTCAGAAAGTGGCATCTACCGAACATGACCTATCTCGAAAGGGACTTACTAAGAATATGACGACCTCCGCCTAAACGAAATTAATTCTATAGGTACAACATCTTGCATATTATGGACGCCATATTTGATCATACAAGAGGAAATGTTTCCGTCGTATTCTGACATGTTTTTTTACTGACGACATTGTTATTGTGAGTGAGAATGGTCTCGCGGTACCCATTTCCGAAAAGGGATTGGCTAATCGAATAAATTGATTCAAGAATACCCCATGCACTTTTTAGTAGTGACAGCAAAAACTGGAGAGTTCCCAGAATACGAGCAGATCAAAAATCATAGTTTTCTCTGCTCTCTCCGGTCAAATAAGTATCCTCACCGGTACAATACTGCCCGAGACGTATGTTAACCGAATTTGCACAAAATTAATAAAATAATACATGAGAACGATTTGCGGTGTCATATTTAAATGCCACTTCGATTGAATTATTTATTGTTTTCATTATATTCTACACGTTATTATTGTGATTACACTATGTTTAATTTTCTTGTTTCAGTTGAAGCAATAAATTTAGCCAATCAACTCTGCCAGTATGGTTACTTCTTTCCAGTCAACGATTCGAAAAACTTAGTGTTAAAAGATGATTCTTCTCTGTATAGATTTCAAGTAAGTATCTCCACTTTTGTTCTAAATTAGCCGCATAATAAATTGTGTAACTTAACATGTTCAATTCGGTAGGCGGTCTTTCGACCCCTTACAAAATATGGTTACGTTACGAGTTTGATCCAATTGCGGCACAGATGGTGTTCATGGGGTCGAAATTGGGAGAAGAAGAGGGAATCATCGCCTCGTTAAAGAACATTCAAATTCCATTTAGGGATGATCCATTAATTACGTCACACCTCAAGGGGGAGGGAGGGGGTCCACAAAATGTGACATATCGTGACAGGGGGGAGGGAAGAGTTTTATGTTTGTGACGTCACAATCCTCACATACATAAATACGTGGACATCAAGAATAGAAAATCCAAAATCCTTGGACGGAGGAAGAATAAGTAAATTTTTTCTTCGTTAATTTGACAAACCCTTTATAAAAAATAAAATAAAAAGTTACTTTCAAAGTGGTGTAATTTTTACCTTCTTAAACTAAAAATCTACATGTGACGTCACACTAAGAGGGGAGGATGTAGTTAATTGTGACGAAGTGTGACAAGGGGGGAGGGAGGGGTCAAAAAATCATTAAATTGGTGTGACGTAATTAATGGATGATCCCTTAGCAGTAAAGCGAATTGTAATTAGATATAGGACAACTTCTGTAGCCTACCACTGTACCTAATTAAAAGTAACAAACTAATGTAATATATTCATTGTTAATTTTCATGCTTTTTCTACAGTTAATCATGTAGATACTAATATTTGACATCCATGTAATATAACAATCTTTGAGTTACCTAAATGAAATAAATTAAACATTGTATCGTGAAAATGTTTAAAAGTACGCATGCATTGAAATGTACCTAATGAAATTCACTACATTCTGAACACGCCATTGTATGTGATGTTCTCAGAGCAAAGAGCCCACATTGTCAATGTCGCTTATGGCGTTATGTTCGTATACAAATACAACACTGTGAGACGTAAGCGCCATCGAAAATGTGGTCCCTTTGCCCTGAGAATATCACATAACATATATGTACCTAACACAACAAGTTCCGATGTTTGTTATAAAAGAATACAATCTATTGACGTGACAACGTCTTATAAATTGGTTTGCCGGGTGACACTTCAAGAAACTGCGTTACGCTCCGCTCATGTTATGCGCTCACAATGAGAGCGAGTGAGAGGCACGCGTTGTCGTTGTCACGTAAAACTTTCGCCCGTATACCGACTTTACAGGCAACCAATTTTTTTTTTACAGAGTCCATATTATTGGCCGTGGCAACCGCCACGGGTCGGTGGCTCGGCGCCGGGCCTGGCCGGCTCGGACAACGTCGAGTACGCCATCTACCTCGTGAAGCGAACGCTGCGCAACAAGCAGCGGCACGGCCTCGAAGACCACGAGGTCGAAGCGCTCGCTAACCTGAAGAAGAACCTCGCTGCGAAGTGGGACTTCATTACTATGCAGGCTGAAGAACAGGTTTGTACCTACTATATTACGAGTATATCTAGGCCCTTGAAAAGGGACACTGCGTAAGAAGCAGCACCACGGCCTCGAAAACACAGACAAATGACGTTTGGACGTGGACAAATTTACAATCCACAAATACCGCGAATTTAACGAATGCCGCGAATAACTCGATCACCCAAAGCGTTTCCGACCTGAAATAAGTAGGTACATTATAGATAATACAATCAAACACAAAAAACCCTTTAACGGGCAAGACTCAAAAAATCGTGGGTTCAAGCCTCAACGCCATCATATAGTACGAAAAATTCTGTACAAGAAAAAAATACAAAAAGATAGTGCTACAGGGTGGTCATTTAGAGACTGGTGCCCTATAAAGGGTTAAACAAACAACCTTATGGCTAAAGGCTTATGTTATGTGGCTGTGCAACAGGTATTTTGTCGAACCATTAGGTTTTTTAAAATGAATGTGCCTTTTGATTTGGGGTATACCTTATTCATTAAATATTTCGCGTCATTTAACTTACAAGAAAACACTTACAAAATATATTTCAGGGAAATCAAACGCCAGTATCGTACTTTCATCAGTTTAGTTATACTTATCTCACAAAATATTATTTTCATCCTCAGGTGCGGCTAGCAAAAGATCGGAAGAAAGGGGATAAGATAGTGAGCGACAGTCAAGAGCGGGCATACTGGCGAGTGGCGCGGCCGCCGCCGGGCCAACCGAGCGTGCAGGAGACATGCCCCGTGCCTGTACGCTCGCGCGTGCCCAAAGCGAAGAAGCGGACCATCCAGCAGGTCACTCGGGAGGTGCGTGGTCGCAAAACTTCTTTTAATAGGATTAAAATTGCCAGAGCCAAGGAAACGACGCTGTTCCAGCCGAAAATGAAGGAGGTGCGTCCTTTTCATATACCTTGGTGGAAAGGAGGATAGGTAAAGCTATATACAGCTGAGCAGGAGACCTGTGTGGTTTTGCGAAGTCAAGTGAAGCAGCGGAACATCCAACAGTTCGCTTGAGAGATGTAACTAAATGCTAAAAGCAGCATGGTTATACGGCTATAGTTTAGCAGTAGACCTGTCGTATGTATGTTCCAAAACATCGCACATCGTGGTAGGTAGTTAGAATCATACAGAATATATAGGTAAGTAGTAATGATGTGGGGAATCCAAACACAATTTGATCAACATTACAAACTTGTGTCTTTGGGTATCTGGCTCTGCAGTCCCGTCTGGTAAAAAAAATAGAAAAACAATCGCTGGACTCAGAAAAAAAATAGTGTATGGTATGTATGTAAATATTTAGTGTATTTATAATTATAACATTCATATTTGTTTTCATCAGATTTCAGTCAAGTCCAACAGTACATACCGCACTAAGTACTTAGGTACTTAATTAATGTTGTGCTATCAAGTACCTATACCTAATTAAAGTATTGTTTTCTCTTGGATGTGTGTACGGTGGCGGAAAGACTCTCGCAAAACTATTGTGCGATACTATTATACAACATCTTGTTGAGGTATTACCAAAATTAAGCGTGTCAGTAGATTAGCTTACCTGAAATAATCCCATAAACATTGCCCTTATCTTTTCACTGTCTCCTCACGTCATCTAATAACCTATATTTCTGGTTTCTTCTTCTAGATCGAACATCTAAACGCGAGCCTGGACCGTACGCGAGTGAAGACGTCTATTGCCCTTGAGGCCCTTATGGCTTACTCGGAGACGTTCACTCCCTACGATCCCTGGCTCACGCCGCCGCAGCCCTCCAACCCTTGGATCAGCGATGACACGTTGTATTGGCAAATCAACAGTCCCCTGTGAGTGCCACACTCAAATTTCTCCAGGGCCGGATTAAGCCAAAACAATCTCCTCCTAACACACCTTCCATACTTGAGCAGTCTCCAAACACCCTTTGCCTGCTTGCTAGTCTTGCTACACATCACATTTAATAATGATAATCCGGCCCTGACATAAGAAAACTTTTCTGTCTCGGCTATATGTAAATTGCTTTTACATTTAAGATCAGGTTGGGTAAGTTGAAATTGCAATCCATAAATTTCGTCACAAACATTTGATCCCGGAAAAGGGGAATCGTATCCTATGGTCCATTTACCCAACCAGACCTCGTTGTCTGATATGGTTAAAAAACAGGTTCTATTACAAATACCCTCTTTCGCTTTGCCTCCTTATTTTTTTAATCCAGTAATCGTACCTATATTTACGTAACTAAAATTTTATACATAAGCTCCTTTTTCGCCGTTTTCTGTTAAAAATACGAGCGGGCTAAAAGGTTGGGCTTTCGAAGCTATTTAACAACGGGGTCAGCATAGACTTACCTCTCCAGATTTCAGTTGTGTCTTATTGTCTCTTTTTTGGAATTGTACATATGACCTGAGTTCTGGGTGCTTAGACAAGTTGCCAATAGCTAACGATTAATCGTCAATCGTAAACGAAAGGCTACCTGTCTTTGTCGCACTAATATGAAAGAGTGACAGAGAGGGAAAACTACGTTATGCTACTAAGAGTTAGCGATTGGCAACTTGGCTAAGCAATAAGCATCCTGGTCATATAAGTGAGATATCATAGCACTAAACTACTGATAAGTTAAGCCTATGCAAACGCGATCTTCACAAAACCTTCACAGTTGTTTTCCCCATTGTGAATTGTCTTATATTCACCATGAAATAAAACTATGAAAACGGATAAACTCGCGTATATTAACTAATTTTAACTTCATTCCGACGTTTCGAACACTTTACAGGGTTCGTGGTCTGCGAATGACTGCGTCATCCGCAGACCACGAACGCGGTAACCGGAGAAAATTTTATATTCACCAGTTATGAGGTGATCGCTTATCAGAATTTCCGCCAAGTAATTCGAACAAATGTTCTGTCTCAGAGTGGAAGTGCCAAGTGAGAAGCGGGTGCAGAGATGGGCGCTGAGCATCGACGAGCTGGTGTCTGATCCCACGGGGCTCCAGGAGTTCACCAGCTTCCTACGAAAAGAGTACTCGCATGAAAACATACGGTTTTGGCTAGCTGTAATGGATCTAAGGAGAAGCAGTGTTAAGCAAATATCGAAGAAGCTTGAGGAGATTTACGAGTAAGTTCAGTTGGTTTTACAAGTGTATTTTTTTCGCAATAGCCATACAAATGCTTGAAGCCCTTTGAGCGACGTCATGAATCCCAGTCTCACAGTTACTCAACCAGTTCCTCATAATTTATGAATTCTACAATACTGAATAGTACAATATGAAATCCAAAATTTTTGCTTAGGTTACATGCCATTATTTTTCATAAGATGAAATTTTTCGATCAATTAAATATAGTTTTACGAACGTTGATAAAAAAAAAACATAGGTATACTTGATCTTGAACATTTGAACCTTAGTTATTCTCATGGACCGTATACGAGTAGTACGGCGGTGTAAGAGCCAAAAGGTATAAAAATAAGCGAATTATTCGTCCTTTTGTAAAAATAGTATTAAACGATTTCTTAGATATCAACGTACCTAGTTAAGTATTTGTGTTAAGGTTCAATAATGGAATGATACTCGTAGCGTAAAATTAAATAAAAAAATGAGGATAGGGCTACTAGCTAACAATCGACAAATATAGTCAGTTCTTCCGTCCCTCCCTAAAATTCAAAAGAACAAAACTTAAAGTTAAAAAATTACCATCAACAGAGAATTTCTCAAACCCGGCGCGCCGTGTGAGATCAACATCGACGGCGCGACCATGGACCGCGTGGTCGAAGACATGCGAACGGGGTCGAGATACGCGCTGGACCACGCCGCCGATCACGTGTACTCGCTGCTACTGAAGAAGGACTGCTACCCGCGATTCGTGCGATCGGACCACTTCAGACGGCTTTTGGAGGAGGGGAAGAATGTACATCAGAAGAAAAAGTAAGTCATCGTTTCACTCGAAAAATCTATTTTCAAGAAAAAGACTTGCATCAGAAGTCAGAAATCATAAAGAAATGAGGGCCGTATAGATACGAGCTGAACCACACTGCCGACCGCGGGTACTCCATACTGCGACCCGCACTTCTGGCGCTCGGACCACTTCAGGCGGCTGTTGGAAGAGGGGAGGAATGTGCATCAGAAGAAAAGTAAGTACCTAACATATATATATGGGGTGTCCCAGAAGTAAAGAGACAAGATTCGAATGAAAATATTTAATAAAAAATCTTACAAAGCACTACTATTTTATTTACGTTTAGTTAAATTCAGAATTTCATTTTATTTGCTATTTTATATTATATTTGCTTTTGCAAAGCCTCTGTAGCCAATTTTTCTAAGGTTGATTGCTACTCGTCTCATTACAGCTTTTCGAGACCTAGCTGCCACAATTTTAGCCAGTTTAGTCCATCTATGCTTAAATCCAGTCAACGATTTAGGTTTTTCTGTTTCTTTTTTATATTATCGTTTACATAAAGGTCAATAAGCTTCAATACCAGGAGCTTGGGGAACATTTGGGGCGTTGTTATGTTTTTGTATAAAATCTATACCTGCAGCCTCTAGATGTTGAGTGACTTCCGAGACGTAGTTGCATGACGAGATAGGTATCCGGCCCGAATATAACTTTTTCCCTCGGGTAATGCTTATCTATGAACGAAATTGATCGCATTATCATACATTCTCTCAAATAAATACGTGCGTTCATAGAGCCTGTGCAAATATATGGTTAAGACGTATTGCCATTTTGGTCTATGGCTTGCCAAACGAGATACTTATTTATTGAAAAATTTGACCTTTGTTACAATTTTTTGCGAGTAATCTACGGAGACTCGTCGAGTCGCATGGTAGTATTGCTTCCCAGGAATATCCGTTGGGTCCACGGTCACATAAGTCTCATCATCAATTATGAGAACATTTTTCAGTGTTTTTTCATACACTCTTCGACATCCTCTTTTTGCTCGCACTTCCTGGTTCTTAAAGTACTAAGGAGCTGACAGTTTTGCAAATGCTTTAGGTCGCATGTTTTAATACAAGCTATACTTGACTTCGATATTTTCGATTTATCCGCAGCAGCTCTAACAGACATCGAAGGATTCCGTTCATACACTTTTTTTACTTTATTTATGTTCATAGCTACGGAAATAGTACATTTTTTTCCCGGAATCTTCTTAAAAATATATTCATGGGATTCTTCAAAACGCTTTGTAATTCGATACAAAGTAGTTCTCCTTACTCCCTCTGAAGAAAAATTACATATCGTGTCCGTTTTTCCATGACATTCATAATTCTGAACAACTCTTTAGCAAATACTTCGTGATCAGCTCTTTTCATTATTAAACTTTCAATGATACAATCATATTTCCCGCTAAATTTTACAGATATGAGGCATACGGTGGTGATACCAGTTATTTTTCTTAAGAAAATAAAAATATTTTCAAATAGTTCGAAATTTGAAATTTGTCTCTTTACTTCTGGGACAGCCTTTAGTTACAATCAATCAAAAGTCCAAAACCATAAATGCATGCGGACAGGGTCGAGATACGAGACCACGTCGGCCGCCACTATTTACATGTACTTGCTGCGACTGAAGAACGCTACCCGAGATTCGGCTGGGGACTGACTAGAGCTGTTCAATAGGTGAAGAAGTTACGTACATCAGAAGAAGAAGTAAGATGAAGTTATGGTCAAATATCATCAAATACATATTAAGTATGCTTATCTATTTTACAATTTAAACTGTTACATACCAATCCATTTTTTGAAGTATGATTTTAGCTGGTTCTCCGGCTACTTTGGTTTTCAGCTTTTCCATAAACGTGGGTGGCTCTGGCTGGGAACTAAATTTATCTGGCCTAAACGGCTTATGTTTCAATCCATGTAACTTATATCTTATTAAAGCCCGGAAAATAGCCGGTGCAAAATAGTAATCTATTTTGGTAGACCAAGCGCCGGAATTAACAACGGCAGCTTGCTCTCTTTTCGAATTTCAAGGCTCCAATCTGGCAGCGTTTCATGTGTCTTTTTGAGCATCTTTATATCGCAGAAACTGGCTGCCTTTTTTCGTTAGCAATTGTTCAACGTGGACGGTACCCTTACGTGACACGAAGGTTTAAGGTGAAGGTGAAGGTTTTAAATAAGATTACCGCAGCCATGAAGGCACATGGAAGGGCACTTCGTCTTCGTCGGCACTTATCTAATTATAAGCCGAAGTTGCTGTACTGTTAACCAATTGGAGTTCTAGGTCATTCGGGAACCATGTCATAGTGACAGATAAATCAGATGAAGTATAAGAAATATGTATTTTACTCCTTGTCATTTTAGTATGGTTCAAGAGTGGCCTAGGATTTCAATTGGTTGAGTGTACCTGAAATCGACTTGGAGATATGACCACATGTAAAGGATTACCCATTATTTCCAGATTCTTCAATTTCGGCGGTGGCCAAGTGAAGAAAAAGCCGGGCACCGCGACCGGCGGTTTGTCCCGGAGACGGGGGTCCGACCGCTCGCTGTCGGGCTCCGCGCACGAGCTGGCGGTGTGTGCCGCGCAGCCGCCGCGCCTGGCCGAGCCGCCGCCGCACTCGCACTCGCAGTCCAACCTGGCGGACATCCCCTTCAGGTATGACGTCACGGCGGACCGCTCGCTGTCCGGCTCTGCGCACGAGCTGGCGGTGTGCGCCGCGCAGCCGCCGTCGCACTCGCACTCGCAGTCCAACTTGGCGGACATCCCCTTCAGGTATGACGTCACGGCGGACCGCTCGCTGTCCTGCTCCGCGCACGAGCTAGCGGTGTGAGCCGCACAGCCGCCGTCGCACTCGCACTCGCAGTCCAACTTGGCGGACATCCCCTTCAGGTATGACGTCACGGCGGACCGCTCGCTGTCCTGCTCCGCACACGAGCTGGCGGTGTGCGCCGCGCAGCCTCCGCCGCACTCGCACTCGCAGTCCAACCTGGCGGACATCTCCTTCAGGTATGACGTCACGGCGAACCGCTCGCTGTCCGGCTCCGCGCACGAGCTGGCGGTGTGCGCCGCGCAGCCGCCGCTGCACTCGCACTCGCAGTCCAACCTGGCGGACATCCCCTTCAGGTATGACGTCACGGCGAACCGTTCGCTATCCTGCTCCGCACACGAGCTGGCGGTGTGCGCCACGCAGCCGCCGCCGCACTCGCATTCGCAGTCCCACATTGATTACTTATCGCTTATCGTTTACGATTGTAGAATGACATCTTGGCTAGGCCTGCAGGTAACGTCATGCCCGGATCGTTCGCTCCGTCTCGGCACGAGATAGCCATATGTCGGATAATCAGGCGCGGTTTGTATGTTAGCCAAATTGAACGACTTGTTAACGATAAATACTGTGTCCAATCAATCCAAAAGTGCTGTCAACGTACGAAATAACAACAGCCCCACGTTGGGCGCCACGGTATACCTCTGCTCCAGATTTCTTACCGGCATATAATACGAAAGTTTTCACGATACCAAAAAATAATTAAACCCCGTTTGTTAAAAGCAATGGTTGGTAATGACAGCACTCGCATTTACAAGTTTTAGATAATAACATCAAAAGATGTAAAATTATGCTTTATCGCACCTAGCGAAGATAGATGATGGGCATCATCATCATAGGATCCTAACAGACACATTACTGCGATCGTTAGCCCGTTTGCCCAACGTGGCGATTATGGGCAATTGCCTCTTGAATGCGTCGATATGCTTAGTTACTCGTAATAGGAGAGGCCTACCTACGTCTAGCAGTAGACTGAGAGAGGCTGATGACGTGACGTGACACCTAGTGACAATAGTTTCTAGTTAGACCTTGTTCTGTGAGGTTATCTATACTGATATCACGCGATTGCTCTTTCAGGGATCCAATGGACGACGACAGATCGGACGTTGCGCCATGGGAGAGTTCAAGTCGGGATAGCTCGTCGTACAGCGGTGCGCGGCGTCGACAGGATTCCGCCGCCGACTCTGGCAGCTCCTCGTCCGACGTCAGCTCCGCCGTGTGCGGCGAGCGCGCGCGTCGCCTGCCCCAGCAGAGCACGCTCGACGGAGGCTTGAGGGGCGCCCCGCCTCCTCTGCGCCGGCTCTCTGCCGTCGAGCCGCGCCATCTCGCGCCGCTCGCGTCCCCGCCTCGCCCGCGGCCCGCCCCCGCCCCCGCGCCCGCGCTCCCGCCGCACCCCACGCCCACCATCAGCGTCAGCTCCGCGCCCGACGACGACTCCGCCTGCGAGCCCCCCGACTCGCCCGACGAGCCCCGCTCGCTCGCCGTCTCCGACGAGCCGTCGTCCGTGTTCGCGTCGGCCGACG
Source organism: Thaumatotibia leucotreta (assembly GCA_025490895.1). Lineage (NCBI taxonomy): Eukaryota > Metazoa > Arthropoda > Insecta > Lepidoptera > Tortricidae > Thaumatotibia > Thaumatotibia leucotreta. The sequence goes on along the minus strand of JALPQI010005267.1, from coordinate 16,263 downwards.
CCACGCCCACCGAGCCGACGCGGCGCACGATCGAAGACGCGCCCGATCTCGACCTGTCGACGATCAAGGAAACCAGTCCGGCCTCGAAGAGTAGTAGAATCGGCGATCTTCCAGAGAGCGTTCCCGGGAGCGACGCGGAGTCGTCGCCGGCGCGGGCGCCCGCGGCCTTGCCCGCCGCGGCGCCGCCCGCGCCCCCCGGCCCCGCGCCGCCCCCCCTGGCCGCGCCGGAGCCGGCCGGCCCCGCGGCGCCCCCCGCGCGGCCGCCGGAGCCGAGCGCGTCCCCCTCGCGGGCGCCGGCGCCGCCGGTGGCGCCGCTGGCCGAGGTGGAGGACGTCGGGGTCGACGACGACCACGTAGACAAAGTGCCTTCGGCGCCCCCGCAGGTCCGCGCGGACCCCCCGGCGGCGACCGAGTCGGACGCGACGAAAAATATTGCTCACAAAGACGAACTGTCGTCGGTTTCGAAATCTAATATTGTTAAGCGTGATAATAAGAGCGACCTCGGTGATCGTAAACAGCGGAACGACATTTGTCCCTGGGAGGACGAGTAAGTACCGCCGTAGCCCGCACCCCGCTGCCTAGCGCGATGTTTTGTCCGTCACTAAACGATTGATTCTGCATGACGATATGAAAATAAACATTCCTAAACACGCTTCACTCCTAGAGTATTGAGTGCAACAACTGCCTATTAGAGAAATAAATATTTTTTATAATGGGTTGCAATAATTTAGTGACTTTTTGTTATGTGTGTATATAAAGTTTAGTATTACGTACGTATTTGGCGTAATTATATGAGTTGAGTATTGCCATTTTGTTGTTTCTTTATCCTTATTGTGTAGTAGACTGTTTTGCACGTTTTGTTTTGAAATGCCTGTACCCTGCTCGTGTACTTCGAAATTTATAAGAGATTTCAATATACAAGATTTATAAGCCAGGACACCTATTTACCTGAGCACGACACATTTGAAAAGATCAATAAACCAGAATCAAGTATTTTCATAAGACAGTACTTTCAGTACTTAAGCAGTCACCTCATCAGGCACCTACAGCATTTTTTATCAGAATATAATAGTTATCATTGCATTTCGTAAAACGATTATTTAAATAACTATGTCATGAAATATGCCCGTAAGATCGAAGAGTCATTTGACTCAATTCGGCAGAACGTTGCATTAATTGTTGCAGCGTGTTACGCACACTGTCACAAAGCGTTGCGTTCGGCGTAGTGACGCGTTGCGTTCGACCGTGCAACGCGTCGCGCGCGGGCCCGAGGCCCGCCTCCGTACTAAACCTCCCTTCTTCTTTTTCAGGAACTCCTGTGAGAGTGATGCTCCATTTGTTAAAACGTATGCAACGCTCGGTTATTTATAACTTTTAATTTGTGTAGGAAAATATCAAGAATATTTTTAAATTGTCAGGGTTCATTATAGAAGATTGAAATAATATAAATTTAATTTTTTATCTTAGACCCTATGTTCTAATTATCACAGATTAGATCATTATTATGTAATTATATGAATATTTTAAAGTAAATGATCGTTAATTATTAGAAAATTATTTGTTTCATTGGTGCTCCTATAGATTACATACGAGTAATTAGCGAAAACAATTGCAACATTTTCAACCCTCGCAAGAAGTTTTCGTTGAATAGATACCCATTGCAATATATGTACATATATCGTTGGATGTATACTTTTAGTGGTATATATTCTAGTTAACTAATAAGGGTGATAAGTAGGTACCGTCTATGTACTCGTATTATTCTGAGTCTGAGTACAATTCCTAAATATAGGTGCTTTGTTACCGTCTAAATAGCCAGAAGCGAACAGGCCGAAATAACCAGTTCGGTACATCATTATATTTAGTACCTAGGTAATGCGTAAATTCCCTATTTCGTCATTTCTAAACGTTCGAAAGGAAGTAGACGTCTGATGAGTCTTTGTCTTTGAATAGATCGTTGGATCTATCTGCTTAATATATTGTGGAATTATTAAACTAGGTTAAATATGTGTGTTAAATGAGTCGAGGTTACAACCAAATTAATTTTGCGGAGCTGCTGTACAAAATTGACCAATTACATTCTTTAAATTCAAAATTCGAAACACTGTGATGCGGTCTAATTGGCCGCGAGCTCCCACAGCTCCGCTCCGCTCTGTGTCAGTGGAGCCGCACCCTAAATCTGATAAGATGTAATTAAAGTAGGAGTCATATATGGGTGTCATAGATAGATACCTACCTAGAGTGTCAAAAAAATCGAGCATTTGTGGGTCGCTTGCAAAAAAAGTACTTAGGGGCTTAATGAAAATAAAAATCACGATCGCTTCCATTATGCTACGAAAGTTATTCATACGTATACAAACTGTATCTATGGTATACACTGTCACTGACCAACAACCTTGGGCAGTAGAAAAAGGCGGCAAATTAAAAAAATTTACGCTCATTTTTGTCGACCTTTCAAATTTGAATTTTATCGCTTTTCTTACTGTCAAAGGTTGTTTGCAAGAAGACAGAATATAACTACGTAACACAAAATTGTGACGTTAACTTTTTTTTCATTAAAATAATAGTAGTTTATGCAACTGCATGTAATGCCTGATTACGTATAGTTGCATACACTACTATATCTACACACATATCATAAGTGCTCTGAGATGCGTTCAGAAACAATAAACCTTTCTCATACTTGGCTCTCGACTTTTGCGGCAAAAGGTTGTTAGATGCGGTCATAGCTGCATTGAGTATGTCCGGCGGAGTGCTCATATCGTTATCCGAGTCACTGCCACTCATTATCAAGTAATTATCAGTATCATCACAAAGTATTCACAATTTTTTATAATTTTTCACTTGTAGTAGTAAGCCAACAAACAAAAGACAGTTCGGAATGGCAGCGATTTGAATTTGTAATTTTTCTTTAATCATAGCCAATCGAGTGATGTCCCTATTCTTGTGTCACTCGATATGAAAATATCGTCGGATTGTAACTACAAAACATACTGAATTACCTTTTTGTGTCAATGACCCCATCTGTTCCAAATTTAAAACTCATAACCTCCGGAAAAATGGTATATGTATAATGTTAACTTTATTTATGTGCCAAGTTCTGATGGCGGGTAATGCCTATCATTATCTATTGTTTCTGAACGCACGTTAGAGCACTTAACGATATTTGTGTAGGTAGATAATAATCTTTAACTATGTAGGAACTTATAATTTTTTGCAATTACCTCTGGTGGACGTTTACGTTTCCAACCATGTTGGATATTTAGATGAAATATAAATAGTTTTAGGTACTTTACCAAAATATATGGATTAAAGAAAACATGAATATTTCCGGAATCGTATAAAAATATATTTGTAACTTATAAGAACACACACGCACATGCAGTTAAATCTAAATGCAGGATCTGAAACTCTTTAAATAATACTGTAAGCAAGATTGTCTGATCTTCAGTAAACAAACCTAACACTTAAATGCCAGTCCTAGCCTTAACTAAGAATTTTCATATTTTATCGCACAGTACATACTTTACCTATAAGTACCTATCGAAATCAAATTCGTACAAGAATTCATCAGAGGGATAATTATATTGCCAACAGTTAACACATTCGCTCCCAGGGAGAGTGGCCTATGAACTAATTTGTATGAAGGAGAGCGCACTTGTGCGCCGCTGGTATGTGACAATGAATGTGTTAACTAAAACACTGCCTAAAACATTTTCACATATTCTAAAAAGGTTTTATTAACTTTTATCGACTTGTAGAAGATTACAAAATACCTACACGACAAAACAATTCCGTCTGCAACTCAGGAGGAACATGTTAGATCCGATGTGTTAAATGCAACGATGGAAAAATAATATGTGACATAACCACTGCGAGCGGTAAGTACTTTAACTGCGATAGATATACGTATATATCGTATCTGTAAATATGAGTTCGGTACAATAGGTAATTAAAACTTAAAAATTAGAAGACTTCTCGGCAAACGCCGTTGGCATCCATCTCGTAACCCGCCGGGCAGTTGTTCGGCACTTGGATCATGTTCCTCAGTGCGATGGTCGGGGTGGTACTGGTGGACTTGGCTTCCTCAGGAGTCTCCAAGGAGTTGGTGTCACCAGCGCTGGACTTGGCTGCCTCTTCAGCAGCCTTCGCTTTGGCGTCCACTACTTCATCGGGGAACACTACACGGTCGTTGTCGGCCATTGCGCTGAAAATATTAAGGAATACTCTATTAACATAATTTCCGAGAAATACCTAAGTTGGTAGTTTGAGTATTTAGTATCTACAATTCTACATAGAGTTCGTGATGGCTTATTCGACTATTCAAAACTGGCTAATTGCTTTATAGGTACCTACCCTATGTCTCATATCGTTGTTATTTTTGGGAACATACCCATACTATACTATGTGACCCTTTTTAAGCGTTTTTTGAAAAATTATATGTATTTGTAGGCAGCTCGAGTTTTCCAAAAGTCACGTGACAAGATACCAGACACACCCCCCCCCTTCCTCTGGTGACCAAGAGTGTTACTTTGACGGACCATTAATTAATCTTAAAATGGTAATAAAGTTATAGTTAAAATTAAGCTCTTGGTTGATGGTAACAGATGGCTTGGTTTATCATAGCAGGAATACCAATTATTTAAAAAGATAACATTATTGCGACGGTCACGTCATGATTTGCCATTGTGATTAGTAAATTAGGTCCATAGAAACCTAATGGTCATGGTATCTAAGAGGACGAGTCGCAAACGATAAGGAACATAGCATTTTAATAATTTTATCTTGGCATCTATTGTGTCTATTATTATGATTCAACCGGCAAGAACGCAAAAGAAATTCTAGATGTGTAACAAATAAGTACCTTACCTACGTTACAAGTTGAAGGCTGGTCGAAATAAGCAGCAAAAACTATTATGTCACGGCAAATGAAGGCCACAAAACAGGCCGCAGGTATCCGTGATTGCTATCGTTTGATTGTACGTACTTGCAACGTATAAATCGCAGGTATAAATACTATGACGTCATATCAAGGTGACAATGTCGATAAAGGACACAGTCAATCGGGTTTTCCAGATTCTTAAAGAGCGTGTTGAAAATTTCCGTGTAAATAATGGAAAACAAACAATATGTTCGTGCTATATCCTTCTTCCCACACGGAGTTTATAAAAGTAAACCGAAATTCATGTACTTAAAATGTATCGGTGCTTCCAGCTATATAAGCGACCAAGGTGGTCGCTTATATAGTTAGCTTGCACGATACTTTCCAATGTTAATGTTCAATTATGCAGTCCATGTTCTAAACAACAAAAGCGTCTTAAAGTACCTATTTAAGGATAATGTAAACAATGACATTTGTATACATCGTTAATTAGCTAAGTATACATAAGTATACTCCAAATTCCAATATTTTGTTACCTTTCTGATAATTAGGTTAATTATATTAATAGTTTGTAGTTTGATATGAGAACTTATTGAAAAGTAAACCAAGTTAATAGGATAATACTTATATGTTCCTTTTTAGGTTCATTAGGAATCTCGTTAGTAGCAGGCCTCATTCAATTTAACATTATATGTACGGCATCGGATCTATTCGAGCAATTAGCGTTGTTAACTAATAATCGTCGTAGTGAAAGTGTTAAACTAATATTCGGCGATATCTGACATATTACTGAAAGACAAACATTCTTGTTTTTTTACAAAATTAAGAAATATATCGATATTCAGGATATCTAGCTTCGCAAGGAGGGTTAAGGCCAAGTAGTTAAACCATAAGTACATACAAGTAAAGGTCATATTTAAACCCTGGAGTGTAGAGTGACAGATCCGTCGCAAAGCATTTGGACTATGATTTAAATTAATTAAAATCTAGAGAAGCAAATTTTTTACAACGGCGACTTGACCAGCGCCGGTGTTGTGACGAAATATGTTCTCACATCTTTTTATTAATCATTTATATTTAAACTAAAACACACACACTTGATTGTTAAAAAGTTATCTAATACTTACATTAAAATTAATGTAGCTTGCAGTAAAATTGGCACAACACAACCGATCGCGTCCTCTCGTTGGGATGAATGGTGCCAGAACGAGTCGCCCTCCCGTTAAATACTTATCGATACTCCGAGACTTATCTCTGCCGATGTGCGAATCGGACATCCAGTTGTTAAAGGAATGAGTCACGCAGACAATCCCACGACATTTAGATTACTTAGAAATTTACAGCTTGTGAAAAATTGTGTGACTAATTGGTACCTGAAATATGTGGTTGAAACTTATCCCTGATGTTAGTGCCTAACCTAACGTAGATTCGTCGGTATTTTGTTTTATTAATTTGTAGAGATAGCTCTACATTGAAAACCTATTTTTTAAGAGAATGAATAAGTTCCTTCAAGTTTTCATTGTCTCTACTCTTTACAGTTTCACATGATATTAACTGAAGTATTCCTATTTGCCGACCAACGTATTTTTCGTATGGATATTTTTTTGTATGAATAAGGAACACTCTCAGCGTAATTTATGGTGTAGGTCATCATTTCTTTTTTCAGGGGTTACTAATTCTTACAGTCAAGTGCAAAAATAAGTATCGAAAGAATCCGCTCATAAATATGTTACGATGTTCTTATTACACAGAATTAGAGTGCACTGGGACATATTATTGAACATTTTTGTATACACCTTTTTTTGTCTTTGACTGTACCTACTATGTAACTTTAGTATGGATAGCAGTCGCAGTTGATAAGACGTCTGCCCTGTTGTGGCAATACGCTACCCCTACTTCATATGCGCTCAATTAATGTAACGTATGTTCTACGTATGTCTTTGAAATAGTACATACCCCTGCCCTCGTTCAATGGACATTATCCAAACAGCGCGTTGTTACTGTTATTTAAAGCATAAACACACTGTCAGCCTAGACTTCGTTACTGTATACAATTAATCTTAGCCAGATTACCTGGATCTGAATAAATAAGTAGCTAGATGTTACCAAATCAATATTCATTGCAGAATATTAGAACAACTGGTAAAATTCGTATTAAGTAATGTATTCATAGTTAAAATTTATAAGTGGTTTTCGGAGCATTTACTTTAGCAGTTTTCTTTTCTCAGAAGTGCAAAATATTTTCCTCATTCAATGAAAATCGATAAGCGTATTCCTACCTAATAAATATAAGTATGCAGCTGGTCGCATCATATAGATACGAGTAGAAGTGTACCGAAGCGGTACCTACACTACCTACCTACTCGGTAGAGTACCTACTATTCCAAACATTTACATACGCATCATGGAAGTCAGGGTTTAGACGGACCAGTATACGTGTCGATTACATAATGGTATATTATTTTAATAGTAAATTATTCAATGTAATGTAGGTATGGGCAAACTATATTAAAACTTCTCAATTTATTTGCAAATACGAGTACCCAGACACTAAAGGAAACCACAATTGGAAAGCATTTTATCTATAAAGAAATACGCTAAAGACTTGAGAGTCGTAGTTTGAGTGTATTGAATATCAACAATTAATTTCAAATAAGTATTCAGTCTGATAAAGATGTACTTACCTATAATAGGTCAAATACATACATAGGTACATAATTGGAAATTTGTTTGATTAAACTAGTTATTTTTCAACCGTTCATCACACTTGCTTTCTAACGCCCCATGCAACGCGGGAGTTATAGGAAAGTGAAATTCCCTAGGAAGTTGTTATAGAAATTTTAATATGTCATTTACGTTATTCAATATTATTTTGTCTTAAAACTATTTTTTTGCTCGCTTTTTTGCAGATGAAAACATTGCATGCATCGCAGACTCTCGTTGGTAATACCGTACAAAGTATACTGCCCTAGATATACAATTTTGACAAAGTTTAATTTCAACTAGGTAGTTAAGTATCATACTTTTACAGAAATTGTCTCTTATAGGTGAGCTTCACATAAGCTTATTCATGATAGAATTCAGCTTACGTTACGCTGGCGCTCGAATAAGGGATTCACCGACACTCGCGCAACTAGCATAATAATAACTCAGTAGGTACTCATTTATAGTTGTACTGTACATTGTGTAAATATACTCGGAACTTATCGATCGGTTATAGGAATTGCGATAGCCAATCTACGCAGTGTCTAAGCTGAGTCAACACATGGAGTTTGTAGAGGCGTTCAAGGGTACAGCTTAAGATATCGATCGCCAAATAAAGTGGGCCTGTGTGGAGAGAAACCCCATGACGTTGGTTCGATATCCGTCAGCTAAGACCGGGTGTCCAAAGACTATGGGACCTCAATATTCAAGATTGCAATAATGTAAACACAAGTGTAAGCACAAATTATATAGTATCTACACAAGACATACATATACGTATAACATTAGGAAATAGGTACACATTAAACCATTTTTTTAAAGTCCTTTGTAATAAATACATATCGGACCATGAAACCATTATTAACCAGGGAAAGTACTCTTAAAGTAGCTAATAAACTGTTTTGGTAATAAGAGACTTTATCTTATTTTTAATAGCGAGTAATACCTACTGCATTCATATAGTTTGTATGACAAGTAGTAGTAGAGGTATGAACAGCTACACATATTTTTCTTGCAATTTTAATCATTAATTTTAGTAATTTTAATACCTTATTCCTTTATTCTGAGATACTGTGTTACTTTAGTAGAATTATTTCTTTAGGTGCAGGTATTCTGGCTGTCAAAATCCTGATTTTGACAGGCAGCATAAAAACTGTAGGTGTGTATTTCTTCCTATTTGAGTGGGTTCGATTCTCAGACGAGGTAAATAATTTTTAGAAAATCTCTGAATACAGAATGACTTACTTTTAAAAATAACGTAAAGTCGTATTTCAGCAAAATAGGTCTATCTACGATATTTAAGGTACTTTTCGCATGTCCCGTAGTTTTGGGATGCCCTGTACAGTGTACGAGTATAAATAGCAGTGCGTGACGTTGGTGCATTGTGCGTAGGTGTAGGTAGATAGGTACTTACTTAGGTAGTAGGAATGCGGATATCAGAAAAACCGAAAAAATCCACCTCCAGTGACATTTTTTGTGCAAGTTTGGCCCTAACATATTCATTGCATACCTATACATATTTTAACAGATGATACCAACCTATTTTACGATAAAACTCATTTATTATTTAGTAAGAAATCTTTTTACATGCCTAGTTTTGTTTTTCATTTAGCAAAAAACGTGAGTATTCGAATTTATATAGAAAAATAAATACCGGCTGGCCAAGAGCATGTTGTCGGGCCATGCTCAGTGTAGGGTTCCACTTTGTCGACGTGAATAATATGTATTAGGTACCTGTACCAAATTGCAAATTTCTAGTACTATACGTAACAGCCATTGAACTATGCTGCGGTCAGACAGACGGACATAGTAAAACTATAAGGATTCCTAGTTTACTACGAAACCCTAATAATGCCAGTTATGAGTGAAAAACAAAAGAAGTCCTAAAGTCTGTTTAAGTAATGAGCTCAATTTGATAATCAAATGCAGAGGTTTTATGTCATAAAATAGATTTTTAGTTATCTCCAAAAACGTCGTAAAAGTTATGTTTCATACTTAAATGTTCTCCGGGGACCGAGTAAGTTACTATCAGCTTTAAAAATAACTGCGATTAATATATTAGTACATGATGTAGGTATAAAACATGTTTTTAATATAATAAACGTCTGAACTGCACAGTGTTTGTAATCTGATCAGAATGTGCAAGCTAAGTATGAGGAACATACTGAACGATATTCGAATATCTGCTATTTAAATAAAATAGGTGCCCTAGTAAGGCATTTGTCTCACCGCGAGCTACTAAGCTATAAACTAATGGGCTTTAAATAGGAACAAAAGACACGCACTCGCGTGTAAATAAAAGAGACACTGGAGTGCGTATCTTTTGTTCGTGTTTATAGCCGATAGTTCGTAGCTTAGTAGCTCGCGGTGAGACCAGTGCCCAAGGCATTGGTCTCTGCGCGGGCTACTAAGCTATGAACGCACTCGCGTGTAAGTAAAAGAGACACGGCGATACTCGCCCAGCTATCAGCTATCATCGCCGGGCGAGTATCGCAGTGTCTCTTGCAGCTCGTAGTGAGACCAGGGTCGCGTTTTATAAAGTTACAATTTACAATTTCGCTGTTTGCCTCTCTTTCTAGCCAATATGTGTATGCGTTAGAGAGGCAAACAGCGAAATTGTAAATTGTAACTTTATAAAACGCGACCCAGGCGTACTACCGCGAAAAACGAAATTCGTAAATTTCGAGGATTTTTCTCGGTCACTCAAAGGCAGGCGTCATTAGAGTGAGAGAGACAAGTGCTCGAAATTTACGAATTTCGTTTTTCGCGGTAGAGCCGCAGTGCAATGATCAGTAGTTAGGTAGGTAAATTGAAAAAGACAAATAAATATCAGTTCACAGTTTTATTGAACCGTGATATATCAGGATCGTGGTAACAAGTTACCATTTGGCCCAAACCTCGCGGCATTCGCCGTTTATGTAAACCAGTCCGTCGGGACAGTTGTCAGGCACCGTGATCATGTTCTTCATGCTGCGCAGGACTGGCGAGGGTGTCATGGGAAACATCGCACATGTACATAAATCCTGTAACAGTAGGGTTTCATTACTTAAAAAGGTATTTATTTTCAAAACTGTTCGATTTATACAGGGTGTAAGTCTTATAAGCTCTTAACGGGGGTTAGTTTAGGATAAAGGGGGAGGGCCTTTTCCTTTGCTTTGTTACCCACTGCTAATTAGCTCATCTAGATTTAATGCACGTATTTAATTTATATATATATATATATATTTAAGTTTACGTTCCAGTGTTTGTTATATATCCATCCTGTGTCCATCGCATCATCTTTCAATTGTATTGAATCTTCCTCTGGTAATGCCTCACAGTCCTCACGATACAGGCTTGACCTAGTGTGAGGGCTACTGTTGCTCTTAAATCTACTTACTGTATTTTATAATCTCATAATCTCTGTTGTTATTATAATTAACTTTGATGTAGTAGTTAGCTCTCTGGTAAATAAATAAATTTGTATTTGTATAAGTATGTAATAAGTGCATTTAGATAGTTTTTATTTAAAATTAGAGCAGAAATAGTTATTTATTTTATACAAGGGGGCAAAGTTGTTGTTTACCTATCGTGCCAATATTGAGACCTGAGCTAGCGAAAGATTCCAAAATTGCGCCACGAGCGTAGCGAGTGGTTCAAAAACTGGAATCTTGAGCATTGCGAAGGTCTCAAGGCACGAGAGTTGAACAAACTTTGCCGCCAAGTGTAATACAACTTTTTTCCCCTCACTATCGCGAGGAAATATGATTACAAATCTCATCCAAATGTAAATTAACTTAAAGAAACCATTTAAAACTCAATGTCGAAAGGTATCATAGAATAGAGTTACTTCTGGAACTTAAATATAGCCAATGGCTTACAAAGTCACCCATGAGAAACGATCAATTTAACATGCTCCGATTGCGCATGTTTACTACGGTCATACAGATCCACTTATACTAGGCAGTAGGGGGCTATAGGAATTAGAAAAATGTCAAATTACTTTATTCACAAGTTGGTAAAAAGCGTTTTTACCCGCTCGTATTAAAGGATAAACGAGCGCTTTACGAGCTAGTGAGGGGAAAAATTATTAGCGCGCAATGTAGAGCAACACACTCAGTTAAACGCTCGTTGACAGCTAATTTCAAGAGCAGATGATATAACTGCCATAGCAATATTAACAAATGTTCGTACCTACATTGCTGCTCCGAAAATCTTAAAAAAATGGGATCATAATTAAATGTCAAAAAAAACCTGGTAATCCATGATTACCACTAATTAATCCCATGCCTGAATTAGATTTACACATGGTGTAATATACAGTGTGTAAATCTAATACGGGCGATCAATTAAACCAGGCATGGGATTCATTAGTGTGATCATGGATTACAAGGTTTTTTCAAAATTACTCTTAATTATGACCCCACAGAATTTTTTTAAGATTATCGGAGCAGCAATGTAGGTACGAACATTTGTTATTGTTGATATGGCAGTTATGTCATCTGCTTTTGAAATTAGCTGTCAACGAGTGTTTAACTCGCGTATGTTGCTCTACATTGCGCGTCGAATTATTTTGTATGGACAATTTTTTTGCTCTTATTTTAAGTAAAAGTTATTTGAATGTATTTATTATGTCGTACACTAACACCCGTTAAGAGCTTCGCCCGTATTAGACTTACACCCTGTATATAAATCTTACTAACCTGTCCTATATCAAAGATTGGCCCATGTGGCATTGTAACGAGGATGCTGGCGGCATTTACTCGCTGTATCGCAAATAGGTATACCTACGTTGTGCGAGGAAGTCGCCAGCTCTTCGGTATTTAGTTCCGTTAATCATTACACTCATTACTTTAGAAATAAGTACTCATGTAAAGTTGATTCGTAAATGTTGCTGCCACTCTACCAGTCCCTCGGCAATCTTATTTTTACTGGATTGGGAATTTTTCCAAATAAATATAAAACGCAATGTATTAAAAATTATATAAATAAATATAAATAATAAACAGATATTAGGGGTAATGTTTCATCATCATCATATCAGCCGAAAGACGTCCACTGGTAAACATAGGCCTCCCCCAAAGGTAATGTTTATTTTATGAAAAATAGTGAAAAAGTACGAAAAAGGTGATAGTAAGGTAAATAATATTGAATTTATTTAAAAATGGCAAAAAATGAACATCCAGCTGATATAATCATCATCATCATCATCAGCCTATGATAGTCTACTGCTGGACGTAGGCCTCTCCTATTAACTATGCGTATAGACGCATTAGGAGGTAAATGCCCATAATCGCCACGCTGGGCAAGCGGATTGGCAATCGCAGTAATGTGTCCACTATGATGACCGCTGCCCCACCATCAATCTTGTATCAAATAGTGGTCAGTGAAACTTCAATCCCTTAGTCGACTCTTACGACACCCGAAGGAGGAGTTGGGGTGGTGACAAATGTATTCTTACTGCCGTCACCACACGGCTCGCTGATATAATATTATATTAAATATAATAAAGCAAATTATAAAATGACAATGTTATATACTTACAATGGTGATGGCTAAAAGCATCAAAAAGCCCATAAGTTTGAAGCTAATCATTGTTATCGGGACGAAAAAATCACTTCTTTTAAAGATATCGGCTATATTGAACTCGCAGAGATCCTGGGACCGAATGAAATGAAGATATATGTTGGCCATTTTATACATTAATTCTGTCACACTTCTTTTTAGGGTTCCGTAACGTACCTTAGTACAAAAGGAAAAGAAACCCATAATTATGATGCGTCTCTGTCGGACCGTCTGCTAGTCACAACATTATACAATAAGTAGTTCATACCGGGTGATTTTTATTCACCGTTTAAATTTTACAGGATTAATTCAGGTTCCATACACACATACATTTCCGTCCACTAATATCTCAAGACATAGATTTTTTTTTCGAATTGGATGTCGATCCCAGATAGTAAAAATTCATCAATCAGAATCAGAAGACCTCAGAATTAATCCTGTAAAATTTGAACGGTAAATAAAAAAATACCCTGTATACCGCGTGTACCCCACAGAATGTTATTAAGATTTTCCTAGCAGCAATGTAGGTACGAACATTTGTTATTGTTGATATGGCAGTTACGTCAACTGCTTTTGAAATTAGCTGTCAACGAGCGTTTAACTTGATTGTGTTGCTCTACATTGCGCGCCGAATTATTTTGTATGGATAATTTTTTACTCTAATTTTAAGTAAAAGTTATCTAAATGTACTTATTATGTCCTAAACTAAATTTCCGTATAAACCGTAATGGCCCGTATTCGACTTACACCCTGTATTTACGGAGCTAGGTCGGCGGCGGTGCGGTTTTTAAGGGAGATAGGCAATCCGCCGTTTTCTATAGTCTAAGGACTATGCTAAGGCATGACTTACTTTTTATCCATCCCGTTCGTACTCGCGTATCATCATCATCATCATCGGCCAATTGACGTCCACTGCATAGGCCTCCCCCAGAGAGTTCCACTCGCGTATAGGTGTTATAAAAAGTAAGTCTGCGTTAACAAGGCGGCGGCAGCCTCCATCTCAGTGGCGGCTGTACCTTAAGTGCACTCGTGCGCTGCACTACCATAAAATTTTACAGAATCGTCATCAATTAACATTTTCAAATATGTACCCATTCCGTCCATACGACATTCCTATATTTTTATTTTCATAATTAAAAAAAATCTATGAAGCCGTTCACTGTAGCGAAGTCCGTTAAACTATTTTTTTCGCGCGTACTAAAAGTCATCCGTGCGCTCGGCGGAACGCACTCGTCATCGAGTCGAAATTGTATGGGAATCGCGTAAAATATATATACACTAAAATGGATACTAGTCTACCCGTCTTTGCAATCTACATAGATATGACCAAAGCGTTTGATTATGTAGACCATAAAATATTACTGGACAAATTATATTTATATGGTATAAGAGGCAATGTGCACGATCTGATAAAATCGTACCTTACCGGTCGAACCCAATACACAAATATAACACGAATATCTCCACAATCTTATACTGAAATAGAGTACTTTTCTGATGAAAGATCAGTTAAATATGGAGTGCCTCAGGGTAGCATCTTAGGCCCTCTCCTTTTCCTCACATATATAAATGACTTGCCAGGAGCTGTCATGAATCCAATTGTTCTGTATGCAGATGATTGCACTATTTCACTTACAAATAAAACCGAAATATTTGGTAGCCTAGAATCAATAGTGCTCTGGTTAGAAAAAAACAACTTAAAGATTAACTTACAAAAAACAACAATTATGAGCTTTAGCCAAAGGAAAAATGCTAATAGTGCTGCTTTAGAATTCAAAGGTACTAATATTAATTACACACATGACACAAAATTTCTAGGACTATACATTGACGACAAAATGAATTGGATAACTCACACCGACAACCTTTGTAATAAACTTAAAAACTATGCATATAACCTGTTCATGTTAAACAAAGAGGCAAATCACACAGCAGTTATGTCTGCTTATCATGGCTACGTTTCTTCTGCTCTTAGATACGGCATCATCTTTTGGGGAAACTCTAGCCATATCACAAAAGTTCTAAGAGCTCAAAAACGGTGCATAAGAGCCATTTGCTTATTAAAACGCACAAAGAGCTGTAGACCCTCTTTCAAAAAACTGAAACTTCTCACCGTGCCTGCTTTGTACATACTTGAGACTGCAGTTTTTGTTAAAAAGAACCCAAATCTTTTTAAACATGTCACAAGGGCACGTCACTGCGATAAACTGTACCCGGTCCCTGGTAAATCCGCTCTTTTTCAAAAGAGTATTTTCGCAATGGCTCCTAGGATCTTTAATGCGTTGCCGAAATCAATTAGGGTGACAAATGACAATATAATCTTTAAAAAAATGTTAATTGAATTTTTAAATGAGCACTGTTTTTACTCAGTAACTGAATATCTTAATTTCAAGCCATAACTAGCATAATTTGACATATCTTGTACTTACTGTTTTGGATATTGTTGTACTCATTGACATATATTTCTTTGATTGACATACATAATAATAATAATATTTTTTTTTATTTGAAATTATTGTAGGTGGGTGGTTTATAATTATATTTTGTGACATTTCCGACCATAACCACTAATATTCCTTTTGTGCGCAGTTAAACATGTAGAATTTTGTTAATTACCTATTGTAAATATTGTATGTTACTGTACATATTGTAAATATTTTTCTTTGACATTGTAAATAATACTTCCGTTTTTCTTGATTTGCATGCCGATTCTGGCCGAATGTACTGAGACTTTTTAGATTTAAGACCTTTATTATGTACGTGCATTCTGGCAAATAAATAAGTTTGAGTTTGAGTTTGAGTAAACACCTCTGGCGCGTGAGACGGAAGATGCGACGTACAAACTGTATGAAGAAATATGCGAATTCGGAGCGCCGTCCCGACTGGGCGGTGCCGATGACTTCCGGAAGTTCCCGACTAGACTAATATCTTTGCACTTGTTGTTTCTGTTTGTTATTAGTGTTATTAATTTGTTTATTAGCATTATTATAAGATTAAAACTGTAGGTAAAGTAAATAAAATAATGTTTTATGAAATGTGTGAAAATAAAAGTGCAAATTGCATTTTTCAATGAGGGTTTTCGATAATTTTTCTGCCACCAGGCGGCGCTTCGTACGTACCTGGTCTCGACAACT